>JAQQZR010001733.1:0-10557 GCA_030068235.1 Notoglanidium macrostoma
ATAGCATACAAGTACTGACACACACACACACACACACACACACACACACACACACACACACACACACACACACACAACTTTAGCTCATACTTAGACTACCTGCCTTTTTATATTTCAGGTTTGTTACCAAAATTTGAAATTGCTTATGTTTTGATTAAATGATGAAAAGCATTCAGTGAATCCAGCTTCATGTTATTATTTGAGTATAAGCCAGACCACATCATTAAAATGATATATCCCAATTTATGAACCATGCTGTCTGTATTTACCTGAAACTGCCTCTTGAGAAAGAAATGTGTATTTATTTTGTTTGAATGTCTGAATTAGTTTTTTTATTAAAACCTATATTGTCTCTAAAAACATAGAGTAGAAGAAGAGCTTTAAAACTGTATTAAACAGCAGTAGTAGTAATAATAATAATAATAATAATAATAATAATAATAATAATAATAATAATAATAATTATCCAATAAGTGGATTTTTAAACCTTTTCTTTTTATTATAATTATTATTTTTTTTTTTACATTTTATAGTTTTTACCAAAAATTGTCCCATTTTTACTGACTTCACCCTGTTGTATACTGTATCTATGTAAGCTGTGACCCATGTGTAGAGCCATACGCAACGCTGTAGAAACAGCGACACCCTGTGGCTGTATACAATATTACAGTAATTTTTGTGCAAGTCACGACTCCAACACGCATACTTCACATCAAATTATTCAAATCCATAATAACTGCATATAGGCTACTCGGACATGAGTATTAAAGCAGAACAGCATTTTATGAGTTTATTTATTTGTGTAGACTTGTTAATCAGAATATGCTAGAATTAATTAGAATTAAAATGAGAATGTGTTAGTCACTACAAGATTCTCTTGGTTAAATGACTTTCTAATGAGCAGAAGTAAATTACCAAGAAAATTCTCTTAGAATTACCAAGAAATTCTCTTTGACACTGCCATGCTGTAGTGATTCTAATCAGATTTTCTTTGCCTTAATGTGACAAAGATGTGATCTTTTAAGGGTTGTGTGCACACACAAATCCGATCTTTTCAAGTCAATTTCACATGTAATCCTAAATCAGTTATGTATCCGATTTTGTGGCCATGCGATAAGAATGGGAACACTTGGATTGGAATTCATGTGGCATTTTGCTATATGTATGCAATGAGTGCTGATATCATCAGCCAGCATGTTGTTTTGTTGATTTGTGCTGAACTATGAACTAGAACTATTTGCTGATTTCATCCCAGATTTAGAGAGACCAATGTGCAATACCTGTATACTTACAGATCTAAACAACCCTTGGATGGATCAGGGTAACTTTCATGTTTGTGGAAATGAAGAGATAGGGAGCAGGCTTGCAATACTCAGATGGTTTTATTTTTCACTCACATCTTTCAGTGGAACTTTTTATTTGCATGTCTCACCTTGACCATGACCAACTCACATACACACATAGGCACACAGCTCTCTGCTAGGTTTAACTTCTGCTCTCCCTCATCACGCATCTCCCTCCTGCAAACACAAAGACACATATATAAATTACAATGGATTAAGTACAGGTGAAAGCCATCACATGTTACCTGCCAGTTCAATCTGTCTCCTCTTTGTCCACAACCAACACTCAATCACACCCCTGATGTCACACAGTAATATCTTTGGATATTTGTGACCAGTAACTGGGTGGGAGAAGAGGCTTTTTCACCTGTATATATTTTCAAGAAGACTGTGGCTGTTTCTTAAACACTGTACTGGATACTGATTATGTACTGATCTTGATGGACAATTGGCAGTAGTATGCAGTACATGAAAAATAAAAATATTGCAGTACTGTACAGTTACCCAGATAGTATACTACTCTGGTGAAAATATCCAGAATAAAGCCAGAGCTCACTTTGTCAGCTACTGCATCCCACAATGCAACTGCATATTTTGTTTTATTTTCATATATGTTTTGTTTTTTAAAAGAAGAAGTAGCCTAACTGATATTAATGCTAGATAACTAGCTCACTAATGTAACTGAATGGCATGATTGCTAGCTAAGCTAGATGGCATTTATACATGATACAATAGCAAAGTCCCTAGCTAGTAACCATCAACCAGCAAGATTAGTATACGAGCAGTATCCAGTACAGAGCTTTGTACACAGCCTATATTTGCACACTATTGCCAGAGATGTCCTTAAAATTGGGGAGATAGCAATCTTAGCAATTTTCCTATTGACAGCTAACTAGCTTTAGCTTGGGTCGAGTGTATCACTGTGAGCCAGTGGTATCAGTTCTAAGATGCCATCTTTTATGACAGTTATTCTTGCAGTTCAATCAGAGCAGATTTTTTTTTAGCCTTGAGCACATTGTGGAAAAGATTTCTAATGTGGTTAATGATTTTGGCTATTTTTAATTATTTTTATTAGGCTTCAGTTTTAGCATACTGTATATGGTAGCCTACCTGACAGAGTTTAGAGTTGCCAAAAATTGGTTCTATCTGTTCCACCTCCAATTGTTACTTGTCTCACAAAATGCTCATTCTTTCATTTTAGAACTTAGAAGGTGGTGGCATAATTTTCTAGTCTATGAATAAGATCACCACAGAGTTTGTTCAGGGTTCTGAGCCAAAAGGAGATGATGTTGGAACTTTTGCTTGATGCTGTTCCAATGAAACATAAAGATGACTGCCTGAAGAAAACAAACAAATTTCCACAGTCATTGATGATAAGGGGTTGCATGTTATGTAATGGACCAGGGGAGATGGCAGTCATTACCTCTACAGTGAATGCACAGGTGTATGTTGACATTTTGAACACTTTTCTCATTCCATCAACTGGAAGTAGGTTGGTGATGATTAAGTAAATTTTCAGAATGATAACATATCTTGCCACAGTGAAAAGAAAGTTAAAACATTTCTTCAGGAAAGGCATATCAACTCAATGATATGGCCAGTAAACAGTCTGGATCTCAATATGATTGAAAATTGAGAGTGGAAATTGGAAAAAATGGTCGATGACAAGGCTCCATCTTGCAAAGCTGATCTGTCAACTGCTATACAAGAAAGTTGGAACCTGATTGATGAATAATATTTTTTCTCATTAGTGAAGTCCATGCCTCAAAGAATTCAAGCTGTCATAAAACCCAGAGGAGGTGTAATTTTTGTAATAATTGTAATTCATTTTGGCTCATGATTCCATTATTTTTTCTCTACTTGATCTGAAAAAATTGCCCTTAGTTACAACAATTTTATTAAATTTTTTGTTGCATGTTTTAAAAAGCCAGAATGTCCAACTGTTAAATAAAATACTTTTGTGTCATATTTGCAGTTTGTTTGTTTTTTTGTTTTTTTTGCTATGAAGTAAAACAGTTGAATGAACATGCTCAGAGTATTTATTCCATATGTTTTGCCGGGGGTTGTATATAGAAGGCAGTATAAGTATTAGGTATACAAAGCAGAAACAATATGCAGCAATATGTAAACAAGGATCTATAAATCAGATGTTTCCTGGGTTTTGTGCATATACACACTTTCATGCCACAAAGTTTTATTAATGAGGTCCCTGGACAATATTAACCAATGAACTAGAATACTGAAATGGCTCCATTGTGCTGATACTGTGCATGGCATGCACAGAGCAAAATCATTTTTAAGAGATACAACATTCCTTGTATAATTGCAAACTAATGCACAGCAGCAGAATTTTCAGTGCTATAGGATATTGATTTAGAAATTCCTCTGTATATCTGTCTTGAATTTGAGCTCAACAGACACAAACAAACTATTATTTTCAGAATAAAAATTTTCACTTATATAAATACTTTAGCAATCGTGGCAGACAAGTCTATGGCTATGTTCAAAATCATGTACTTGTGTACTACATACTGCACACTGGCCCAGTAAACTGTGTACTGCACATTACTCCTCACCCTAGAATACAGAGTCATATTCAAGTATGATATTCAACTTCCATGTAGTGTACTAGACTAGCATGTCTGTTTAAATAAATAAAAAAAGAAAGAAAGAAAGAACTAAACAAACCGAACATCTGTGTCATCACAGCTATGTTACACAGGGGACTGGTGGCAGTAATTCAGAAAACCCAATTATTACCACTAGCAAATGCTAGCTAGCGACATCTTAGCTTGAAAGCTTGTAAATTCAGTTATATTAGCAGGATAGTTAGCTAGTATTTGCTACTGGTTGGGCCATTTTTTCTGTGAGAAAAAACATTTATGAAAATGCACCAAAATATGCAATTTATTTATTATTTATTTTACATGCTTTTTTTTTAAGTGTGTTTTTTTTAAGTTTTGGGAAGCTGAAAATCACTGTATTACATGATGGGACACAGTAGCCAATGATATGAGCTCTGGCTGTATATTGGCTGTTCATATGTGGACATCCTTAGTAGGAGTGGGTGATGATAATTCCAACCAGAAATAGGACATCAGGATGGACCAGGCACGTTTGGCAGAAGGGGTCAGGATCACTGGTATCTCAGAGGTAGCATGTGCAGGTCAACAGACAGACAGACAGACAGAGAGAGAGAGAGAGAGAGAAAGAGAGAGAGAGAGAGATTGTTGGGTATGCTTATTGTCACATACTGGTTAAGAACAGTGTAACAAACAAAAAAAATCAGTGTATATCTTGTACAGAGTGCAAGTAGGAACTCCAGAAAGCATAACTATGACAACATAACTAAAAGGGAGAGGTAACACCGGCACAGGGTGTCCTGGAACATAAAGTGGACAGCCGCTCCTCTGTCAGAAAACCTGAGTAAAGGCATGAGAGTGACAGCATCCAAACATCCCAGTTTACCAAAACACTCTATGTCCAGGATTCCTCCAGATCTGCTCTTTTACCTAATAAAAAGCTTTTAACAAAAGGCTTGACTAAACAAATATCTTTTCAGCCTAAATTTAAATACTGAGACTGTGTATGAGTCCTGAACACTTATTGGAAGTCTGTTCCATAACTGTGGGGCTTTATAAGAGAAGACTCTGCCCCATGCTGTAACCTTCACTATTCAAGGTTTACAAGGTCAACAAATAGCCTGCACCTTTTAATCTAAGTAGGTGTGGCGGATCATAAGAGACAAAACTTTGCTCAGGTACAGTCGCGCATGACCATTCAGTTCTTTATAGTTCAATAGTAGTATTTTATAATCAATGCAAAATTTGTTAATGCGCAAAAGTTAGGGGTGAGTTAGGTGCTCATATCTTCTTGTCTCTTCTACATCCTCTTCTTCCTTGTATCTTTTACATCCATTCAAACAAACAAACAAACATTCATCCAACTTTTTTGGATGGAACTTTTTTGTGATACAAATTCTGCCATCTGTGCCTTTGTCATTAATTTCTCACTAAGATGACCTTATCTGCATCAGAGAATTTCTAAATAGGGGAGAACTTCCACTATGTGTCTCAATTTGTGTACTTGGATATTTACACTTGTTATTTTCACACTGAGAAGTATGGCAACATGGCATTGCACTAAGAACAGGGTTGGGAGGGTTGATTTAAAAATGTATTCTAATACATAATTCTAATAACCTGCTAAAACGTAAAAAATGTAGTCAGTAAATACTGTAAATGTAGTCAGTAACTTAATCTAATTACCACAAATTTAACCTTTTCATGCTTAAAGTACATAGAAACATATTCAGGAAGGTTTATTTTATTACTAAAAATTGCATTTCATGTTCCGTTTTCTTATCATTTTTCTACATACACTGTATGGCCAAAAGTATGTGGAAACCTGACCATTACACCTGGCCACTATGTATTTCTTCATCAAACAGTTGCTGATTTTGAAGGTTAAATTTTACAATAAAAACCAATGGACTAGTCGACATTAAGAGCTAATGACCTTAATGTTAGTTAGCAATCCAATAATATGTTATATTCAGTAACAGGAAAAGCCATTAATTTCAATCTGCCATGCTTTTTAGCCTAGGCTAAAAATATAGCTTCAAAACACAACGAAGGATTATTAAACAGACACATACTTCATACAAAGTGATGTTATTTGACCTAATGATTAAGTGAGGTACTTTTTAAAGGAAGTTGTGAATGTGCTTGTGGTGAACTCGCTGCTCAAGTGGTTAAAGTAATCTAACTAATTACATTCTGTTACTTTCAGATTACCTCAGTGGCAAATATGGGGTCGATGACAGCATTTCTCACCTGGAACTTGCACTGTACTGTGACTTTGTTCCTGGTTTCTGATTTAAAGATAATACAATGGAGAAATTTCTACCCAGTGAATGCATATTTTCACCAGAGGCCATGATAATGAATCAGTGACTGTAAGATTAGCTATGATTTCACTCGAGACCACAGTGCTGTTGTGAGACTCATGAAGTGTCCACATGAGCATGGTAGTATATCGTTCTTATATAGGGCTGCAACTACTAATTATTTTGATAATCAAATCTATTGATTATTTTTTCTTTATTATTCAATTAGTTTTAATTTTACAAAATATATACAAAAGATAATTATTAAAATTATTATTTTTTTGCATCATTTTAATCAGCACTACAACAGAACTTTTTCTTAACTAGGTTTAATAAAATAGCAGTTCACTAGTTACATTACTGACATTTTTCAGATAATCTGTCACAGCATGAGTATATTACCAAGGGCTCATGTCAATCAAATGAGGCACTCAGACTAACTCAAGGTGATGGAATGTACATTGTTTACTGCTTATCACTTTTTGAATCACTTACCATACTTTTTGCAACCGTGTCTTGTTATTTCAAAACATGATTTGTTCAGATTTCGAACAGACAAATTCAAAATAAAGATAAAATAAGTATCAGCCGCCTGTTTCTCTCAGTGAAACTCTCTGATGCTAAGTTCATTTTTCTTGCTGAGTGTGCATGCGAGGTGAATCATTTTCAGGGTGTGGAATCGACTTCAAAGATTTGCATTTGACTCTTAGATTTCAATGTAATTAGTGGATCGACTCTTTTTGGGATCAACTGGGGAACCGAAAGCAGAATGGAGACTTGATTACTTGACACACAAAACATACGTACACTATACACAGTTCAACTAATAATGAAATAGTTGGCGATTATTTTTATTATTGATTTTTATTGATTTTGTTGAATAGTTATGCATTTCAAAATTGTAAATATGTTAATAATCCGCGTTATTACTAAACATATTGGTATACTGATTACAGCTTTATTTCTGTAAAGGAATTTTGCTCTATAGCTAAGCTTAGATGTCAGTTTTTTTCATAGGACTTAAGATTGTCATCCTTGAGAAACTAGGGTACATTACGAAGTGTTGCCTTAAAATTTTATTATTGCACTTTTTGTGTAGAAAATCCTAATGTCCAATCTTTAAATTTTGTAATTTAGGTGTTGGGATGTTATCAATATATTGTTTTTAAGTGACTGAATGAGTACTTCTGGAATGTTTTGCAATGCCTTTATTTAGTTATTAACTTTTTGTTAAACTATTTCCATCGATTAGAAGTACAATTGACCATATTTGTTTCTTCATCCAATCTTCCATAAAAATAGATTTCCTTTTATATAACATAACTCTACTGTTAGACATTATGAGGACTGAAATTATGTGTATAAATCATTTTCCAATATAACAGGACTTATTGTTGGAAGGCAGAGAGTTTAACAGGCAGTTTGGATATTTCAAAATCACATTTTAAGCTCAATGCCGCCCAATTTATCAAATACCGGCAAAGGTAGTAAGTTCCAAAGTTCTTTTCCATTTCTTAAAACTCCATTCATGATATATAATCTATTGCTTTGAACCCCCCCTTCATAATTTTTAGCAAAACTCCCTTTCTGATGTAATGATGTTTATTCTTCCAGATATTAAATTCCAGAAATTTAAATTTAATTTGTTAATTTCTTTGATTATTTTGGGAGATAGAGCTAACGAGTATGCAGGGTAGGTCAGCCTAGATTCAGTTCTTCCAAACAGTGTAATGTCTCTTTGGATCCAGTTATTTAGTGTTTTCTGACATTTATCAAAAGCATTTTTTATTATTATATTTTTAAAGTGTTTACAAGTATTTGGTTATCCAAATAAAAAACTTACTGCAAAATACAAAATGTTTAAGGGTTTCAAAAATAAACACATGTTCAACTGAGTTGAATGCTTTACAGAAATCCAAAAATAGCATAAAAGTGTTGTCCTTGATTAAATGCCCATAGTGGATAAGGTCCAGAGCCAAATGTATATTATTATGGATCGATCTTCCTTTAAGGAATCCTGATTGAGTTTTACTAATAATTTTCAACATATGTTCTTTTAATCTTGTTGCCAGGGCTGTTGTGAAAATGTTATAACACTGCACAACAAAGTTTTTGCTTCTTGAACACTGTTGGGTGTTTCTTATAGACTTTTGGGTGCTGATCACGAATATCACATCAAAATTCACCCATCGCGTACCGTTTCAGAGAAATCTTCAGTTTTGTCATGATTTTTTCTTATATTTGTATCCAAACATACAGCAACGGTTTGTGCAGCCTGGGCTTGTCCAGGCATGGAATCAGGCCAGGTTGGAAGCTGTTCTGTGAAAGTTGACATCCTGGGCATGCTTGGACAGGTCTGAACGAGCCTGACTCTGACTCAGCATGCTGTAAAGGTAGCTTGCATACACCGATCCTGCTCATTTGGTTAATATATATAGTCAGTGTATATGTATAGTATCAGTATAGTAAAGTATAGTATCTGTAGCAATATAACAGTAAGTAAGCTTGATGCTATAGACGTTTGGTGTCGGGTGATATGTCTCGTCAATGTCGTAACAGCCGCGATACATTCTGCTATATCTGTGGCGAATATACATTTGCGCCTCAGAGACGTTGGATGACTGCTCTTGTGAAGAAAGCTTATCATCTGATCAAGACAAACAATGGGTGCCTCACATTTGCTGTGCGACATGTGCTGTCAGTCTGAGAGCCTGGCTCAGAGGCATTCGAAAGATGATGCCATTTGTTGTTCCGATGATATGGCGAGAACAGAAAGATCATGTGATGGACTGCTACTTTTGTTTGACTAATGTGTCTGGTTTCTCTGCCAAAAACAAGAAGTCAATTGAATATCCTAATCTGCCTTCACCAATGAGACCCGTGCCACATGACAACAGTCTTCCAATTCCGAAACCACTAGAGGATTGGACCTTAGACGAACCAGATGAAGAAACTGCAATGCAGGGTACTGACAGTGACATTGACCCAGATTTTGAACTGTGCTCATCAGGCGATCCACATCTGATAACACAATCCAAATTCCAGATTTGGTCAGAGATTTGGGTCTGTCAAAAGCAAAAGCCGAGCTGCTGGGCTCGAGACTGCAGGAATGGTGTTTGTGTTATAGTCTTGATGTTTCATGTTTAAATATGTTAATTGATAAAGAATGCTTTGATGATTAATATAGAGGACTCTAGATGGTACAGACAACACTGATGTAAATTACCCTGTTTTTGTGTATTTTGTTATGTTTATTTTAATTCACGCTAGAAGGGAATAACAGTAGAGGGAAAACTGAACTGTCCGTTTAAGACAAGGGTCATATGACCTGGAAAAAGGGGTTGTCCAGTACTGCCGAAAACTGTCGAAAAGAAGAGAAAAAAAGAAAGTTGTTGGTGTGAGGTGTGGCAAGGTCGGAGCTTTGTTTGTATTGTTCTAGTTCCAAGTGTTGTAAGTGAGGCAAAAAGAGAAAGTGGCAAACTATTAAATCAGTTCCAAAGAAAGAACCGGAGTCATTTTATTTCATACCCGTCAGGGGTGTAACATATTTGGTGTTTCCGCCCGGTTGTGTTTTGTTTTTGGCATCACCCTCTCCAGCAAGGTGGTGAAAATGGAAACCAGCCGGACTGCATGGACACAAGCAAGACGGAGAAAACTCTAACGGCAAGCAAAAAAAAAAAAAAAAAACCGACAGTATTCCGACGGCGAGGAGGTAAAAGACGGTCATGTCTGACTCAGAGGTAACGTCGCCAGTGTGGGAGAGTACATTCGGGGAGATAGAGGAGAAATTGCTTTGGCTGCCAGTTGCGGAACTGATAGAAATTTGCACAGCATTAAACATTACTGTTAGTGAAAGTGATAAAACCCTGTCTCGAAGGTTGAGGAGGTTTGTTTTGGAGCACTTAGAAGGGACTGAAGTGACTTTTCTCGAAGATGGCAGAATGGCCATTTTGTTGAGTGTGAACGATCGCATTCACGCGATGAGGACGACCCGTGATCGCTGTGGTGAATCCAGTTCCGACGAAACGATCGTCAGGTGCCACCGCGAGGCAAATGAAGGTATGGCACAACATGAAGTGAATACTGAACGAGTGAATCGAAATGATCTGTACTTCTTCCAAGGGCAAACCAAGCCGTAATTCAGCAAATGTTTCAAAGGGATTGTTGGCCAAATTGGGGAACCAAACCAGAAGGATAAATTGAGTTATTCTAGTTTGGAAAGACAAATTCAGAGGGCGCTAAAAAGGGGATATGATGAAAGCGAAATAGTGGAAGCTGTCATACAAGCTATAACTCCAGGCTTGAAACTGAAGAGTTACTTGGAAA
>JAQQZR010001734.1:0-10551 GCA_030068235.1 Notoglanidium macrostoma
TGACCTAATCTGCATGTCTTTGGACTGTGGGAGGAAACCGGAGCACCCGGAGGAAACCCACGCATGCACGTGGAGAATACGCAAACTCCACACGGAAAGGCACCCTGGGTGACCCGGGGATCGAACCCAGGACCTTCTTGCTGCGAGGTGATATTTAAGGGGTATACATGCACTATATGGACAAACAAGTGGAAACATGATCGCATCTACGTGTGGCGCTTCCCTAATCTGTTGCCACATATTTGGAATTGTCTTTGTATGCTGTAGCATTATAATTCCCCTCACTGGAAGTCTTCCAGCATGACAATGCCGCTGTCCACAAAGCAAGCTCCATGAAGATGTGGTTTACCAAGGTTGGAGGGGAAGACCTCAACGTCAACCCCACTGGATTTTGATTGCACCCCAGGCCTCCTCACGCAACACCAGTGCCTGACTTCACTAATGCTCATATGGCTGGATGAGCACAAATTCCCACAGCCATGCTTCAAAATCTAGTGGAAAGCCTTCCCAGAAGAGTGGAGGTTATTAGAACAGCAATGGGATCTTCAACAAGTGTATATGTGTGTGATGGTCAGGTGTCCAGAAACCTTTGGCCATATAATCTGACTATTCCAAAACCCCTTCACTTATTCGTGAAGCTACAGTCTACAGTCCTCTTTGAAGGTAATGATTGCAGATATGTTCTGCAGCCACCAAATGTAAACAACAAGACAAATGCCCCGTCGTGTGTTTGATCTGGGATCAATAACGACCAGCCAGCAGTGTGTTATGGGTCCATACCTGCTGTGGAACACCATTTGTCTTCCTCCAGGCAAATCTCCCATAGTGTGTAATGTGAGTAAGCAAGCAGACATTTCATCTTAAAATTTTCAAACATTTTATGTGACGAGAGGACAGCTGACAGCTTCGTCTTATAATTGAACTGATATTATAAACACCACAGGGATCGTGTCGTTCTACATCATGAAAGCTGTTGGATGTAATATTTTTGAATTTGCACATAATCCAGGTACTGGCCTCTATTCTACAGCTGTACATAATATTATTTATCAGACCTTGGTTACGGAAGAGGCAACCGGGTCGAGTTCTGAAAGGAAACTTCAGCTCATTGACGAGTCTTTTAGATATCAGACATCAGATATCACCGGTTTGAGCATAATTGTGACCATAGCTTTTTTCTGTACTACATTTTATGCTCACTCATTGGAGCATGGATGTCCAAAAAGGTGAGTCAGGGAAGCTGAATTCAAAGATGTCAGTATAATCCTGGACTCCTGGATTATTTGGTGTGAAAAGCTCTGACACTGCAGTAAGAGATCATCTCTCACTATAAAAGATTACCTAACCTTAAAGGCGTGATTGGTGTTGATTCCTGTGAGGCAGCTGCACTTGTCTCTTGAGCCCCTCACTGGATCTGTCTCTGACATGGAGATTATATAATGCCCAGAAATGGCTTATCACAGAGAAAATGCTTGAGAATGCGACTTCTTCTTTTAAAAGACTAGCCAACTCACAAAAGTCAAGACAAAATACACTCAATCACTGGCAATACAAACGAACCATTGCTCTTATGGATAACAAAGCTATTTGGTGTCTAACTACTTAAGATAGACAGTCGTATGTGTGATAGAAGAAAAAAACTCCTTCTAGTTCAATAAGTCCTTTCAGAATTCAAGCCCTAAGGGAAGGTTTTGAGCAGTAAGCAACTGCCAGCGGGGCTTGTACTGAGGTTTGCGTCAGGATTCACAGCAAACCCACATGTCAAAACATCCACACAGCATGTCCATGTACTGAAGCAAAACACCTGACTCCAGATCCAGTGCATGCCTAATGGCATGGCTGTCAAGTTTGTTCTACTTGTATGCATGTTTAAAAAGGTCGTGATACGCCAGCAAAGAACCTTGGGATACCAGTCAAAACCTTTTCCACAAAGGTGCCAATATCTAGGGTTTAGGTTTAGCATTAATAATTCACAGGAAATATGCATTTGCTCATGGTAGTGGTTACACCGGAAAAAAAACAAACAAAAAAAACAAACAAAAGATGATAAAAAAAAGTCAGTCAGTCATTCGTCTTCATTCATCCGCTTATTCAGTCTGAAATGACAAACAAACAAACAAAAATAAATCATCACCAAGACCTTTTTCAGAGCAGGTTGAACGAATGATATGTATGATAAATTCGGCAATATAACATGAAGTATCAACTTTACTGGGTAAACAGTGTGAATAATCTGGTCCGCTAAGGACGGAAAAGTGTGAAAAGTATAACGTTCCCATGGTCAAACCTTTCGTGGACTGCTGTATATTTACAGCCATTCTGTGAAAGATACAGCATGTTATACAGTAAAATACTGTTAAAAATAACCGATAAATTTACAGTAGGTGAGCTTTAACTTCCTACACATCAGGACTCACCTGAAGTCAAATCCGCTTGGTAAGGACGAGAGCCTAAAAGTCGAATTAGTTCGAAGTTCGTCTCACAGCTGTAAAATTTGTAAAAATCGATTTCTGAATGCGTAAATAAAACCTTTGTGCATAAAACATCAACTTTGCAATGGATATTAGCACAGTTTGAATAATGTGCTTTATAAAGTGTCATAGGAGACGAATGGCATCAGACTTGCACGTCAGCTGCATGTCTTAATCACAGCATTAGTTATATTTAGAGATATTTTCTGATTCCTTGCCCCCTTATTCTGTCTCTGATGCTGACCATGCGAGTGAGATAGAGAGAGAGATGCTTATTAGCTTTGCCAATCAGCATTCTTTTATCTCTAGCACTTAAAACTCTTTTACCCCATCCATCTCTTTCAAATCCCTCCTTATGTCCGCGACGTCAAACTCTGATTGCACCCAAGTCAAAGGTTTGTTAGATATTTGAAGTGGCTTTTGACGTATACTCATTCTGTTTAGTGACGCAAGACTGAACTGAACCCGGGCACAATTCAAAGATACATGTTAGCTGCTCAGATTTATGCTGTCGAATTATTGGAAATGTGAAGTTCTTCAGCTCTTCTTATTCAGGCGCTGTTGATTGGTGAATTGTCCAGGGGTTTTGGAAGCTAAAGTAATCTTAAAGTACGTGTTCATGGATCTTACTGTTCAGTTCGACATGACATAGAGGCTGATTTCCTGAATTACACATTCACAGAAGTATTTAAGAAATGGTTTTGGCGATATTATTCCATGACATGTCTGTTCCTGCGTGATTAATCAATACACGAGTTAGTCTAGTCTGTGCAGGTTGGTCCATCACACACGCCAGTCTGGACCTTCCTACTCTGCTTCCTGCTCCGCTGTAGATGCTACTCCATCAGCCTTGTGCTGCCGCTTTCACCCCAAGATAACATCATCGTTCTGTCGATGCTTAGCCAGCTAAGCGTCGTCTTTTGTCGCGTTTTCTGTTTCCGGTCTTTGAACTGTGCTTATCCTGTTCCTGATTACGAGTTTGACCTGCTCCTTTAGCTGATTGTAAATAGTTATACTAATATTCATGTTAATAAGAAGTTTCTTGTGAATAATTTTTCTGAAGTTGTCTCCGCTTTTGTGTGTAGAGCAACTCACTTAACGTGTATACTGTGTGTTACCCCAGTATATCACTTCTGAATTAACTCCTGTGTGTGTGTCTCATCCGTGTTTAACCCTTGGAGCGCCACTTACTCTATATCTCCACCTTACACATAAACCCCTTGCTTTTTAATTACGCTGTGTGGCCTAACCCTAGACTGGCTCGTAACAATTAGCCTGCTTATTATAATGATTCATTAATTAATTCATCTGTGTTGTGTAACTTCAATTTTAATGCTCTGCTTTGTGCGAGTGTGTGTGCGTCGATAAATTATTGCCACTGCTCAAATAATAGTTTGTCACTGAATTAATTGATTTATGAATTAGATTTCTTGTATCAGCCAAAAATGAATGATATGTAAATAAGTTCATTAATTATGTGTACACATATACCTATGACTTTACTTGGAGGGACATCATCATCAATTCATGCCGACTGTGTTAACATGTATAAAATAGGTCATAACTAACAAATGTGTCCTTCCATCTTCATGGCGAATAATAATAGTAATAATAATAAAGGTCTAATCTGCATCGTCACCATATAGAACCTTTGTAATGCAAATGATTGTAATCGTAATTATTACTGTAATTAATGATATTAATTCACAAAACCAGTAACAGTATTATTAATGCTTAACAATTACATTTATTAATGACTGTGTTAGTGTATACACGTCATTATTTCATGTTGAGCTCATGTATTAATTAATCAAGTAAGCATTAGTTCACGCATTAATATATGCTTAGTTGCTGTAAAGTGTTACCAACTTTTCTGACGTTATGCTTCTGTTGAGGTAAACTAAGCTAAGGAGTCTGTAAGTGCACAAGAGAGTCTCTTGGTTCAAACATCTGCTAGACAGCTACCTTTAGTACCACAGCTGTGTTTAAATACGATACGATCCACACGCCATGTGTTGTCCCGGCAGCAGCGTAACCACCAAAAAATAAAAGATAGAAAATACAAAATAAAGTCATGATTGTTTTCCTCATCTGTATAATCAACTGGTAAGTGTGACACGCTGGTGCATTTCGGGTGGATGTCAGATCGGTGATGTGATCTTTAATCACGTTAAGGCACAAAACACCGTCAGTCTTGCCACACACATAAAATAACTTTGACGGCTCCGCTCGAAAAGGATTAAAGCAGCATGCCTGTAATAGGGGAAAATGACCATTTATAAATACTAATCTAGTTTCCCCGCTTCAATCTCTGTGTCTATAGTGTAGCAATCTGCTGCTCTGGTTTCAAACAGAAACGGGAAAAATCCCAATTGGCTAATCCTGTTTCTCTTCACAGCAGCTGGTATCTAATAAAATGTGATTAAACAGAGGCATTATAACCAGTGTAAGAAATATTGTCACATAATACTACTTACACTTTAATAGTTTCTGTTAGCACTTGTTTTTCCTAGAAACGTCATATCCTAATCTCAGAGCCTAAAATGATTCATTTTCTTCACGCCCTTTGAGGATGCCACATAAAATGCCGACGTGGCATCTGCGTTTGCTGCGCCCGAACCAACTTGTCTCTTTTAATGCAACTAAAAACGGACAAAAAAAAAATACGTGTCATTATATAATACATTCAAAAATAAATTGCAATCACTGGTAAATTTCTGGGATATATGAGGCAGTACATCTTTCATATCATGCTGTTATTGGAAAATAATCCATTTCAAGCGGAAATATCAGCTCCGTTTCACACCACTCCGTCATTAATTATTCTCCTTTAACAGCACACCGCAACGGTTTTATTCCTTACATGTCATGAATAAAGTTTTCCAAACTGCTCCTGCTCCACAGATACGACTCTCATCTTTAGTACTAAGAAAGGCTCGTATTTCAATATGCTGAGGTAATGGAGACGCTCGAGAAGGGAGACGGCGAGGAACAGAATTAATGGAGAGTGAGAAAGATAGAAATTGAGAATAATCAGACGTGACGTGAAGCTCGGTGTTTCTCTACAGGCTGTCTCTGTTCTTGTGGGACGCGAGAGCTCGGCGTAATTACTGCATGCGTGCGTGTTTGGCTCTTTATCTGTGTGTGTGTGTGTGTGTGTGTGTTGAAGCAGAGGGTTCTGCCTGTGCACTGAAGTGACTCTGCAGTTAAAATCAGACCATGCCTTGCTTGAGGAGATGACAATATAACGGGCATGTCATGTTCTTTGGAAAGAAGAGACACACTAAAATGCTACATTTTTTGGGAAATTGGGAAAGAGAAAGAAGAAGGGATAAAAGAAATCATGCTAGAGGAACAAAGATAAGGGAGATGGAGAAGGGGAGAGTAAAGAACGAAAGAGATTAGATAAGAGAGAGCTGGAGAAATTGGCTCTGTCATCTTAACTAGAATCAGGATTAAAGGGAACACATCTGGTGCCTTTTTTCAGGTATAAAGAATGATCAGATGTCCTGTGTCTTATGTTCTGCATTTAAAGCACTGTATGAAATGCACTAACTAGTGCAAACACCCCTCATGTGCTGTTATTTAGGAGGTCCATCTGCTCAGCTTTGCACAGTTCCACCACCTGGTTCATCCTGATTACGATGCTGTGGTTCTGTGTAATTAGTGTGTGCTGTGTCATCAGATAAACTGCGAGTGTTCATTGTGTTGAGCTGCTAAAATTTTGCGGATTGTTATTAGGTTATTTTTTTACACCCGTGAACAAATTGTGTCGGCAATCCTGGACGTGCGACGTTTCATGACTTGACATCGTGGACATGAAAACTCTGGTGAAGAAGAAAACTCAGCTCAAGTTTTAATGACGCGGTTAACATTTGAAACCGGAATAACGTACAGAAATCTGCAATTTCAGCTTCGTCCAACGAAAAGTGACGAATAGTTCAAAGTATTTGCAAAACACTAAACTCTTTGTGTGCTTTTATATGAACGTGCTGCATGAAATCTTAATTCAGCCGTCATCTTAACACGTCCCCGCTTCTTCATCATTCGCTTTGGCGTCTGTTATTCTACCAGGGGCCAAACCGGAGGGAATTATTGTTTTTCTTATTGCTTTCTTACAGCTATGACTAGGTCTTGAGGTCATTTCTTGTTCGTGCCCCACTGTGATTTTATCTTCATTCTTTATTCCTTCTCATTTGTTCTCCACCTGGAGGCCTTGACTCATTCAGGAGGCATTACAGCACTTTTTGTATTTCTGTCTTCACACTGACAGGGACATTGCCAAGGTCACCTCCTCTGAAATAAAGTGTGGCCTGTTGGTCCTGCTTTTGTCACACACCGCTGTGACTGATTTATTTCTTTACTTTCTGTTTTGTCTGCCTTATTCATATAAAGGTTTATTCCTACAGCTAAAATTGATTTCTGCAATTTTTAAGAGTTTTAAGAGTAAAATGCATTCATAATTATATACGAGTCTCTCTCTCTCTCTCTCTCTCTCTCTCTCTCTGTCTCTCTCTGTCTGTCTCACTTTCTCTCTGTCTCTCTCTGTCTCGCTCTCTCTCTGTCTCTCTCTGTCTCTCTCTCTCTCTGTCTCTCTGTCTCTCTCTCTCTCTCTCTGTCTCTCTCTGTCTCTCTCTCTCTGTCTCTCTCTCTCTCTCTGTCTCTCTCTCTCTCTGTCTCTCTCTGTCTCTCTCTCTCTCTCTCTCTGTTTCTCTCTCTCTCTCTCTGTCTCTCTCTGTCTCTCTCTCTCTCTGTCTGTCTCTCTCTGTCTCTCATTATTTGTTCTCATTGTCTCATTGTTTTCTCTCATTCTGTGTGTCTTTCTGCCTGCCTGCCTGTCTTTCTGTCTCTCTTTCTCTGTCTGTCTCCATCTTGTTCTCTGTGTTTGTTTGTCTCTCTCGCTCTATCTGTATGTTTCTCTCTCACTCTTTGTGTCTGTCTGTCTGTCTGTCTGTCTGTCTCTATTTGTGTACACCATACACCCATGTAGCAGGCATAACATGCCCATGTAAGAGTTATACCCTGAGGGAGAAGAACAGATGGACAGTATGCATTAGGTGAAGATGCTAAAGGCAGTTTATTAAAAGTTTATTAAAAACCTCTGAGGATTTAGTAGTAGACTGTTTTGCTGTAAGTGGGTGTGTTATTGATTATAATAAGAGGTTGGGGGGAGTTAATTATCTGAACATTGGTTTAACAGCTAAGACAGGAAGCTGACACTGACTGTAAATTAACATGTCGGTGATGTTAATTATACAATCTAACAAAAAATGCACGTACAACAAACCATCAACGTATAGGAAATCACCCACAACAACAACATAAACAAGAACAACAACAACAACAAAAAATGCACTTAACAAACCATCAACGTATAGGAAATCACCCACAACAACAACATAAACAAGAACAACAACAAAAAATGCACTTACAACAAACCATCAACATATAGGAAATCACCCACATCAACAACATAAACAAGAACAAGAACAACAACAAAAAATGCAATTACAACAAACCATCAACATATAGGAAATCACCCACAACAACAACATAAACAAGAACAAGAACAACAACAAAAAATGCACCTACAACAAACCATCATATGGGAATGCACCTACAACAACAACATAAACAAGAATAACAACAAAAAATCCTACAACAAACCACCAACATATAGGAATGCAGCTACAACAAATGCATCTACAACAACAACAAACACACCTACAACAAACAAACAAGATCCAGGAAAGTACCTACAACAACAAGAAGGACACTCATAATGCACCTATAACAACAGCAAAAATGCACCTACAACAACAAACCATCATTATATAGGAACGCACCAATAAACAATTAACATTTAACAACAACAGCAACAAAATGCAGTTACAACAACCCATCAAGATAGAAGGACACACCTACAAAAAATGCACCTGCAACAACAACAAAACAAAAACCGCGACAACAAGAACACACCTACAACAAACCACCAACATAAACACCAACCAGTGCAGTTTCCAAAGGCCGTCAAATGTTTACCTTGTGACAGCAGCCTTACTCATACTCATACTCTAAATGAAAACTTGTAACTGATGTAAGTTTCTATGAATTTATATATATCAGCGCATGCATTTGATTTTTTTTTAAATGTATGTTGGGTCATTGCAGTTTTGCCTCAGATTATGCCTATTGTAAAAAGTTTGCAATGGACTCAGTTTGATGGTCTGCACCTTTCTTTTATTGCGACACCAAATTACCATGGAACACACGCCCTATAAATACATACAGTCTGTTTATGAAGGTTTATAGTCGTTCATGTCATTGCCATTCGTGTGTGGTGGAGTTTGTGTAGTCACAGATGCATTAATAAGTCGCCTGAGGTATATTCATGAAATAAAACCACTCCAGTACACACATGGCATTCTTTCCGTTCATGATTTACCTAAATTGTGCGTCCGTATAGTGCACATGTCGAGATCGATCTACAACTGAATAATAATTCAATAGTATGAGGTAAGCCAGTTGAAAAGTCAGGAGAGAAAACATGCGCTAATTGTTCTCATAGCTGCATCAAGGTCAGAGCAAAACTGACCCCGAAACCCAAGGATAAATAACTGAAGGCTGTGAGAAGTATTATAAACTGTTCCATATAAATAAATGAGTTTAGACATAAGAGTACATTATGTTAATAAGGTGTATGTTCTGTTTAAATTCTGTTGATATTTAATGTATGAATAAGCTTTTTGCATCTAATTGCTTTGACACCAATTTGCATAATCATTAAGCCCGAAACACAAAATATATATACATGATATTTTCCTCTGTTTTTGTACAAATACAAGTCTTTAATAAATCCGGGTGTCTGTTTTAGCTCAGCGATCTACGTGCCAGGAGAGCAGAGCATATGTTCTGTGTGTGCCTGATTTTCTGACAGGGCTGTTCGATTATGGCAAAAATCATAATCATGAATATTTTGGTCAATATTGGGATCATGTATATTTAACCCCATTACTCACTGACTTTGGAAACAAACCTGCGTTCATATTTCTGTTAAATTCTCAATAAGTTGATAAGTCACTTTCAGAGGAAACTTCACGGTTAAGCGGGACTCAAGAGGATAGCTCATGATGGAAACACATGCAAAATGATTTGTAGCTCTCAGTTTAAACATCTTCACTCAATCCCAGTGTCTTGAATAAAAAGTTCTCCACTATGATCAAACTCTCACGAGCACACGCACGTTTTTCCCGTGTTTCAAGGTTTGCATCACACACAGCAATTTGATCACGTTATTGTAAAATCGATATTATTAAACTACACTCATAATATTGTGTAAATATAAATATATTTATTACATAAAGTGTAAGGCTTTATAACAGCTGTAGCTCATTATAATGGCAAGTTTAATCATGCAGGATTGCACATCTTACACTCTCTTTACACACACAGCGTAGGTGATGAAAACCACCGCAACTCAATAAAAATAAAAACTATACGCATCGCTGCTGCATCACTGACACTGATTGAAGTATAGACGCTGCTCATACCGCTGAATCGAGACGAGTTACAACGCTTCAGAAATGCTTTCGGAAAAAGTCGCCTGGTTTTTAATTAATCACACAAAGTTACTTTTGCCCTTTGTTTTTGGCCCTTCTTAACTGTCTAATACAATAAACTCAGTTTAAACTCAGCCACCTAGAGGACATGCTCTTGTTACATTCATGTACAGAGGGTCCTCGGGTTACGACGTTTCTACATACAACGTTTCGGGTTTATGACGCGCACTCACATAAAAACGTTAACAAATTGAGACGCGAGTGTTTCGGTTTACGCCGTTAGTGTCGTACTTACGGACTACGTAGGGGAACTAATTTGGTTGCCGGTATATACTTGTATACCCTGTATATACTTAACCTGTGCATGGCATCCTGACATGAGCACAGAGACCCAAAAACAGAGAGGTACAAATCAGCCCTAACATAACACACATACAGCACAGCACATACACTACCGGTCAAAAGTTTGGACACACCTTCTAATTCAATTATTTCTTTATTTTTATGACTTTAAAAGAGAC
>JAQQZR010001736.1:0-10549 GCA_030068235.1 Notoglanidium macrostoma
GTGTGTGTGTGTGTGTGTGTGTGTGTGTGTGTGTGTGTGTGTGTGTGTGTGTGTGTGTGTGTGTGTGTGTTCTTGTGTTTGCACTCCAGTGTAGGATTTCCCTCATTACTGAAGATCTTTAATAAAAAACACATTGTCATGCCATGTGTTGGTATGTTTTGTTCTATTGCTGTCCATCTTTAATATTAATACTAATCTAATCTCTAAATCTAATCTAATCTCTAAACATTGGTGAAGGTAGAAAGTTTTGCTTGTGTCAGATTTGTGGATTCACGTCTTCTCTATTCCTGCGGCACCAAAATTCGCTTTTCAGTCTCCCATTTTGCCCGTTCACTCTGTCTAGAACTGTCACGAAGGCTTTAAGCTCCACCCACTTCACGATCACGTCACACAATATGACTCTGAGACGCATGTTTCCTGCTAAGACGAACACGTCAATTTCCTTTATAAACCTTATAAACCACACTTACTTAAACTGGAAACACGTGAAACCACATAGTGTATTTTTAAAACCTTTCCTCAAAATATTTTTTTTCCATGTTCATAACCAAAAAAATCTCAGTTTCTGAAAGATTCCCTCACTCAAGAAACTCAAGTGTTGGATGGTTATTTCATACGTGTGGGGTTTTATACTAAAAAACAACCAGCAAACATGTACACACACATTTTTCAGCAAATTTTTAGTTAAAATCTCCCTCTAGGAAATATTTTAATTCTAACGTCACTGAAAGACTGGATGTTTGGTTGTATTAAGCATGCAAATTTATAAATATTTAATTAAATGATGCCTCATTTTCATAAATGACTGTCAATTTGAAAAAACACAGAAGAATACTAGCAATCACACAAGAATATTAGCAATCATCTTACAAAGAGTCATTGTAATATAATTTTTTAATGATTTTTTATTATTTCATTTAATTTCATTAATACACCCTGTCTTAAAAAAATTGTATTTTAGTATTAGAAAATCTGTCAATTAGATTATTTTAAAATAATAAGGTTTATATAATTTATTTTGTAATGTGTAATTATTGCTTATTATTTATTAATATTTAAAATTTTTATAGTATATTTATAATTTTTATAATAAAAAATATTTCCCTCCTTTTCATTGTTAACTAATCAAGCATATATTCATTTCTTTTTTAAAAAGATGTGCTCTAGTGAAAGCTGGTGGTCTGTTTCTGTCAGACTTGTGATGTCATTTCCTGCTGAGAAACCCTGACGTGAATGTGTTTTTTTTTTTTTTTCTCTTCTTCTTCATTACTAAAGAGGAGTTGTGCTCCACACATGTGACATCACGAGTTTCCTGGGTTCTTTTTTGTGTGTGTGTGTCTTCCCGGACTTTCCCCTCATCCTTGACTGATCAATCTACTAAAAAGAAGGCAGAAAAAAGGCTAAGACATGAATCAGCCGATCACATGACCACTTTTTTGTAACTAGAATCCAGTCACATGACACTCAACTCTTTTTCTGCTTTTGTTTTTTTTTCCCTGTGACATTTAATTTGTTCAAATCAAAGTGTAAATATTACTGAGAAATCAGTTTCCATTGAGCAAATCTAACTTTTTCCCCAAATTAAGTCCCTCATCTGGAAACATCTGGCACAGCAAAAACCGTACTGTTCCTTTTTATTTTTTTTCCCCTTTGTGCTTCATGAGCAGCTGTTCTTAGTGATGCTGCAGAGCATACACCCAAACCAAGAGTGCCAACACACACACACACCCACCCACACACACACAGATGAGGCAAATAAGTTTTCTGGACACACAAGGTTTTTTTTGCCAAAGCTGAATCTTAGAAATTCCCACCCTGATAGAGAGAGCGCGTGAGAGAGATGGATGGATGGAGGGAGTAAACGAGAAACCCAGATGCAGTAAAGTAAATAAATACCAGAAGAAAATGACTTAGTGGAACAACTTGAAGATAATAAAATTCTCTGGAACTTGGGCAAATTAATTATGAGCAAATATTCAAGAAGAAAATTCAGATACAAAGGCAATCAATTTGTTTATATTTAAAAATAGTATATACATTTTTTAACTATGCTAAATATAAAACATGCAGTTCTAAATGAAATGTTGTGGAATATACACACGTGCATTTTGGCCCAATAATTTTTTGTTAAAATATAATAAAAATGATCCAGTCAGGACAGGATTCATGAATCATGCACAAAGCACAAAAAGTGTAGTTTTTGAATTTTTGTAAGTGCAGTGCGGTGGTGGTAGCATTGAGGGAAGGAATAATGTAATAAACGTACATAAAATTAATGAAGTCTTATCAAAGATATCTACAGATCAATGTTCTGTAAATGAAATTCGGATAATGTGACACTTCAATGCGCCTCTTTCTTTCTTTCTTTTTCACAGTTTTCAGTTTTTTCCTTTCTTTTCCCTTCATTTCTCTTTCCCCCTGTTCTTTTTGAACATACCATCCCTTATCACTCTTTTATGGTCACTTATTGTTTACATGTCTCGTGTCACGCACGCTAGAGGTGTTATAGACGACAGTGACAGATCTCCAGGAAGAAAACAACGTATCATTTCTACCATTTCTGATCTATTCCGTCAGCTGTCCTCCTCTCTGTCTGAGCAAAACCCCGGATTGAGATGAAAATGGAGTAATTAGCAGCGGCCCGTCCCTGAATCCTGTGAGATCATCTCCTCTGGCACAGAGATGGTGTTTGTATGGAGAGCTTGTCAAACCAGTCAGGCTCTTCCTCTCTCTCCCTCTCTCTCGCTATCTCTCTTTCTCTCTGTTCTCTCTTTTATAATTTTCTGACTCCTCGACCTCATTTTCTGTCTTCCATAAGACTTTCAGTCTGTTCTGAATTATCCTTGCATACTTTTCCCCCTTAGAGAGTCTCTCTCTCTCTCTTTCTCTCTCTCTCCCTCTCTGTCTCTGTCTCTCGTTCTCCTTTTTTGTGAGCTCTTGACACTTGCTCTTTACTAGTCTCAGGCACTCTTATTTCCCTCCCTCCCTCCCTCCCTCTGTTCTTTCTCCGAATCTCAGCCTGTGCTGCGATTCTCGCACGGCTCAACCAGCCCTCGCCGACTGGTTTCCCACCAAAACTTCCGCCAAAACCTGCTACGCCCCAGCCTTTTCGTTTTACACCAGATTCCCGCACAAAAGCAAGTTTGGCGACAGGACGGCATTTCAAAGCCTTTACAGACTGCTTGCTGCTTGGTTTTTTTTTGTGGCAAACAAGGCTTACAGTAACTGGATTAATCATCCTCGAAAGAGAGAGGGAGAAAAGATGTTGAGATGTCAATAAAATCAGCGTTTCTGGTTATAAATATGGTTATGAGCCATGCATGTTTTTGTCTGTCAAGCAGAAACCCAACCGCAGTCCTGAAACTTTCTACCTTTTGTATCTTGACAGAGTTTGCTCAAAAGTATATTTCCCTTCATGCACATTTCACCCCCCCCAAAGCTTTATCATCTCATCTGAACATTTTATTTCTTGTTGAACTGAAAGCGCCATATTGAAAAAAGGCATGAGTCTGCCATTATTATTATTATTATTATTATTATTATTATTATTATCATTATTATTATCATCATCATTACACCTGTTTCTCAGTCTCTTAAACCCGATCGTTAGACGTTGGCCAAGCACCCAGCGCAAGCTCATTGTCTTCAAGCTCGAACACGAGCCGATTATATTCTTTGGTCAAAGTGCAGGAAGTGAATATTAGCACTGAACACACTTCCTGTGTGAAGATGTAGCGCCTCTTAAAGTGTCTGCACTGCTTCGAAATCATGTGACCTGCCTGATCTGATGTCTGAGAGGGAAGTGTGAACTTGGAACGTGTCAACCAGAATACTGGAAAACATAAGTAGTAATTTATATTTATATGTAAAAGATGTATAGAAAACATTTATGCAAATTTCACACTTTGTAGTTGCACTTTGAAGTGCCCTTGGACACATTAGTCCTTCTGGAGATATTTAGAAGAGCGAAGTTCTTCTAAAATGCACACAAAACCGAAAAACAAACCCCTGACCCTCAACACACCTACATGCCTGCAGTGTTGCAGAAGTCTTTAGAGGAGGATTTCTTGGTCTGAAAACTAGAGAATCCCACTCCTGGTGACGCATGCAGACCTCTCTTAGTATTTGTAAACAAAAACAGATGCATAAGCAACTTGCCTCTGACTGAAGAATCTGTCAAGAATATTATTTAATAATTAGATTGACCTTCGCTAAGATGTTATCCGGTTAGTTCTATGGATCATACAACAGTCCGGTTGAATGCTTGAATCTCATTGGTCTGACTGTATGCACTATTTTGTGAAACCGCATGGCTTGGAAAGTAGTTTAAGCTGTAAAGTGAACAATAGGTTAATATTAATGCGCTCGCTCTGATACTTTATCGTTTCTATAGTAACAAATCATCGTAAGACTAAGACTAATAAACTCATTTTAAAAAACCAAATACATAAATGTTAATGCGGTGGCTTTTTTGGTTAGAAAACATTTGATTTAAAGTCTGAAGGTTGAAGTAAATTTAAAAGCACAACCTACTTGGGTTTGGGATGCTTGAGGGTGGGATTGTTTGTCAGAAATACTATTTTTACCTTTCAGGCACTTTTCAGCCAGTTTATGGTCTAAAACGGTTTTGTTGTTGTTTGAGTACATGAACATTAAGTATGTTTTCAAGAGCTCAAACAAGGAATTAATATACCTGGAAATGATGGGCGGGGAAAGACATCGGCTGTTGAAGTACATTTTTGCATTAATACCTATTAAGGAGAAAATGAGGAAATTTTGCATGTAAATCTTTTAATAATGATTCAGATTAGAACTATGAAACTAGATTTTGAAATGTTTACATAAACATACTAACATAAAAGTTGACATTTTTTCTTCTATTTTGGTCAGATTTCTCTTTTTTTATATATATATATTATTTTTATACTTCATACGCAAGTGATTTTGTGAGTGATTGAGTGTAACGTTCTTTGCTCTCTTGTCTGCTGTTTCGCAGCTCTGCAGTGTGTGGATGTCGTGAATCCGTGCGTGAACAATGGGAGCTGTGTCACCTACGCCAACGGAACGGGATACTGCAGGTAAGAGGAGCGCTCAGATTCCTCCCAACACCGCTGACATTTTCACCAATCACTGGAGAACTCGCGGCTCACGCACACGCTTAGTGTTTCTCTGAACCAACACACCTAAACGCACCAATGCCCAGGGCTTTTAGATGGACAGAATGAAATGTAGAGAGAGAGGACATTATTAAATATGATGGGATGGATGGATGGATGGACAAGTTAATGTATAGATAACTGGGTGGACGAACAGATGGATAAATAGGTGGATGGCTATATGAACGCATTGGCAGATGGATGGATGGGTGGGTAGATGAATGGATTCATATTTAGATGGAGAATGGATGCATAGCTTTACAGATAGATGAGGGATAGGTAGACAGAGAGATGGACAAATTAAGGGATAGATTGACAAATAGATGTATGGATGCATAGGATAGGTAGCTGGATGGATAGATGGATAGATTAGTGAGCAGATACGTAGACACGTGAATGGATTGATGGATGCATGGAATAGATAGATAGGCATACAGGCAAACTGATAGACACAGAGGAGTAGATGAATGGATTACTGGGTGGAGAATGGGTAAATGCATGTACAGATGGGTGAGGGATTGATGGGTAGATTAGTGGGGGATAGATAAATGGAAGCATTGTTTGGATAATAGCTAGACAGATTGATAGATGGATGATGGATAGACAGGCAGACAGATATTGGGGTTGATGGGTAATTGGATGGATGAATAAGTAGATAAACTGGATGGATAGATGAATGGATGGATACATATAAATGGGTAAATAGATGTACAGATTCATGGATGGATAGGTGGTGAATTGATAAATGAATGGATAGAAAGATGTTGTGTGGATGAATGGGTCAATAGATGGATAGAAAAATAGATGTACAGACCAACAGATGAATGATGGATAGATATGAATAGATGAACAGATATTCAGGGAGATTAATTGATAGATGATGGATGGATAAATGGATTTATAGATGGATGGATTGGATGTACTGATGGACTGAAAGAGATGAATGGATAGATGATCAGAGACAGAGAGAGAGAGATAAAACTTTAGAAGGATGGCTGGATGGATATACATGCAGATGAACGGATAGATAAACAGTTCTTGTTCATTATTAACAAAGAGACCTTTGGAAGAATGCGTGTATTATGTGTGCTTCTTCATCATACTGCTGGAAAATGAAACACACACATACACGCACACGCACACAAACACACAGACACCTCACCTGACTTTTTCTTCCACAGGAAACACAACTTCTAACATTTCCCCTGAAAAAATACCGAGACCAAACAGGATGGAGAAAGTAGAGAATGGTGTGTGTGTCTGTGTGTGTCTGTCTGTGTAAGGGCTAAAATACTGGATTAATGTTTACTCTTTATTTTTATTATACGTATTACTATTTCTGTAACAAATTATTTATCCGTGAATAAGCGGGGGTTTTTTAAATAGAAGGCAAATGTGCCATTTGCCTAACCTGCTTTTTTTTTAAAGCATGTTCTTTTGTTCCCCATTTAAACGTTAGCTATTTGTTTGTAGGCAAAAAGCATGTAAATTGCATAAAATGATTAACAACAAAAAAAAGTCAGTGAGTGTTTGAGCAGGAAGTGTTGTATGTCAGAGTTCTTAAGTTCTTACGTTACCAGAGTGCAAGCATCGCCTTGCTGCTGCAGGTTTGAGATGTTTCTGACGACTCCATGTTTAATTGTGCTTAAACTTTAAAGCGAGCTGACACGCCTGAATTCATCCGCCAAAACGAACACCGTCAACAACGCGACCTATTAGGTTGCCATTTAAAAACAACAACAAAAAAATCAAAACAGGTCTGTTCACTGCTGAGGTTTGTTTCCAAACTTCAATTTTAAATCAAACCAAGTTTTCGTTATTGATTTCAGTCCTGCTAATAATTTAATTTAATAATAATTGGTAATAATTTATTTTGTAAAAACATTACACAGTGCATGCTTATGGCAGATGGCAAATTCTTAAAAAAACAATAAAATGGAAACAAAGAATATGAGCAGCCTGGCAAGCGAAAACTAACTTGGCAAGCTAACTAATGCTGCCGGTTTATAATTGAATGAGCTGGTAGATATAATCATGTCCTGATTTGTGCTTCTGGATCGGGTGTGTGTGAGTGCCGTAGCAGGCTGGGAATCTTGGAGAAAGAGCTGTCAGTCAAGCCTGCTTATTAGAATATTATGCCACACCCATCTGGACAGTTAATTTAGATTTGTGAACAGATATACAGATAGATGGATGAATTATTAGATGAATAGCTAGTTGGACATATGGATTTATGGATGGTTGAATGGGATCAGAGATGGACAGATGGACATGGATAAATAGGTAGGTGGAACAGGTGGATGGAAGGATTTT
Organism: Notoglanidium macrostoma; assembly: GCA_030068235.1. Taxonomy (NCBI): domain Eukaryota; kingdom Metazoa; phylum Chordata; class Actinopteri; order Siluriformes; family Auchenoglanididae; genus Notoglanidium; species Notoglanidium macrostoma. Next base: position 7,470 of record JAQQZR010001736.1, read on the forward strand.
TTTTTGTTCTGCACCCTGTATAGTGAGATTTTGTTACACACACATACACACAGTGTTGAGTGAGATTATTCCCTGTAAAGTGAGCATTTTGTTTAAAGAACTGAACATTGTTCTCATCGTCATGTGAAGAACTGAATTCTCTCCATCATGTGAGGCAGTATGTCGGTGTGCAGATGAAGTGCTACAGCAGGTGATGTGTTAATGAACCACTCGCACACGTGTGACTGTTGTTTTCCACTGGCCGTGAACACCAGCGCCGTCTGCATCCCTAATCACTTCTGAAGCTGAACGCAGGGGAGAACGGTGTATAATGTTTATCTTCAGGGAAATCAGATGAAACAAGCGAGTCATCTTTCACACCATGTTGTGTGCGCGTGTGTGTGTGTGTGTGTGTGTGTGTGTGTGTGTGTGTGTGTGTGTCTGTCTGTACGCGCGTACGCGTGTTTGATTTCCACACATCACTGTCTCGGGCTGTTTAGATTAACCTCAATTTGTTTTTATTTGTTTATTTTGTGCGATACCAGTACAAGCTGGAGCGCTACTTGTGCTAATGTATATAAAAACAGTTTAAGATCATTTACATAAAATAAATCTCATGAACTGACAAAAATAACAAAAATATTACATCATCGATCTCGTAAAGGATTTCTAAATTAATTAAAGGTAGCAAAACTAGTGTAGCAAATTTAAAACACGTTCTGTTCATGATAAAACATTTAATTTCTATTAATAAAAATTCTCCCTGTAAATTTTGTCTCCATTTATATACATGTCCATGTACCTATCTATCCATCTGTCTATTCATCCTTGCATTCGTTCATCCTTATATGCATCCATCTATTCATCCATCCATCCTGCCTGTCTGCCTATTCATTCATCTATTTGTCTATCCATCTATTCATCTCTCTACCTGTTCATCCATCCATCCATTTGTCTATTCATTTATCTCTTTATTCGGCTATCATCTTTCCACTTGTCTATCCATCCTCCCATATATGTATCCATTTACTAAAGTATCGATCCATCAGTTGATTTATTCATTCATCCATCCATCAATCCATTCATTCATGTGTTTGTCCATCCATCCTGTCTGTCTGCCTTTTTATTCATCTGTTCATCTATTCCCTCTATCTGTTCATCCTTTCATCCAACCATCTATCTCTTCATTCATCTCTATATCCAGCTATCCTTCCACTCATCATTCCATCCATATATCCATCCATCCTTCCATCCATCCATTCTTTCATCTATTTGCCCTTCTGTCTTGTATGTCTGTCTACCTATTTGTTCATCTCTTTGTCTATCCATCCATGTATCTGTCCATCCATTCGTTTATTGTTCTCAATGTTCTCACAGTTTCAGACAGGAAAGTGTATGTTCTTTTTAATAAGTGCCATCACTGCGTGATCCTGTGCATGCCCTTTAAGTGTATTATGATTTGGGATAAGCATAAGCACCGGGCAGCCATTTTGTATTTACGTGTGAACTCAAGCAGTAGATCCGCCTCCTCATCATTCTCTCATTGGTTGTTTCTTGTTTTGGAACTAACCATATTTCATCTTCTGTACTGCTAGATCTTAACATTATTCTTAAACTGTGTTACGTAACATTAATATTATCACGTAAGTATCACTGCTCATGTTAGCAGTCGACAGTCGTGCCATGCCTGTAGGACGGTGTGTTTGTGTGTGGTGCATATGTTGAGACCGATTAGATTAGACACTCTAGGCTCCATTGTGGCTCCTCCTCCTTCTCAGAAGTGATCCATTGAAAGATCAGATCTCATCTGGTGAACCCTGCAAGAGAGAGAGAGAGAAAGAGAGAAAGCGGGAGAGCTGCAACTTTCATCTCAATGACACACCATTCTCTCAGTAAATAAACACAGACCTCATTCCTTAGGCAGAGTTCATGACATGCAGGAAAATTCAGGAAATTTCAGTTTGTTTATTTATTTATTTATTTTAAAATATGTGAATAGCTCTGTCTAACACCACACGCTTCCTCCACTGTCACGTTCTGCAATATCGGTTAAATTTTTTTGTATTTTCTCATTTTCCCTGTCATCCCATAGCGGATGAACAAGAGCAGACAAAAAAAAGGACACATTTCTGCATCGTATGAAATGAAAAGATTTTTTGCTGCATTGTCAGGATAATCTACAGAAGGTTCAGAACGATCCTCCTGGATTAAACTTCCCATTTAGCGTGACAGATTTCCGTCATACCTATTCCCTTTAGATGAAAAAGGTTGTCGAAAGTTCAAATATTTTCACTCTATGAGCAAATCTCTGCTGGGTTAATAGGAGAGTGGCGGCATGTTGGCGGAGTCTCTTTCAGTCTTCTGTTGTCTCCACATGCCTCAAAAGCGCAAAAATGATTTGCATTCAGGTCTGAAAACCAACAAACACTACAAGATTATTCTCGTTAGAAACCCTGTGTGTTACTTAGCAGGTGTGTTTTCATGCTTTCTGTATTATATAACAAGGGCATAAACGTCAAGCGTCCAAGTGATATTATTTATAAGGCAATGATTCGGTACTTGACAATATTCTTATTGAAAATACTACAATATGGTACAATTTTGATTCTTAAGGCAATTATACGATATTTGATGATGCCACTGATTCCGCTGTGAAGCGATTTTGACAATTTTATTGAATGTACTGTAATCTGAATATCCAATTTGATATTTGATGAAGCCGCTGAATCCATATCATCGATTATCATGATATTTTAATAAGGAAATATCGTGATAATTGTTTTTCGGATCTCGCCCCCAACCCTAGTTATTAGATTGTGAAAGTGTCATACCATTTCAATACTGATCGGGCATTTTAGGAAGGTGATATTTATACACCTCCTGTAGAGCTCGATGTCACTTCCTGTAGGGCGGTATAGAGCAGCGACAGCATTTTTAAAACCCTTTATCTCTCAAGATGTAAAACTTAATGAAACCCAACAATTAGAGGAAATGACACAGCTGAGCTGAAATTAACAATGTAACTGTGGGGTGTGTGTGTGTGTGTGTGTGTGTGTGTGTGTGTGTGTGTGTGTGTGTGTGTGTGTGTGTGTGTGTGTGTG
>JAQQZR010001737.1:0-10549 GCA_030068235.1 Notoglanidium macrostoma
GCGTGTGTGGCTGTTTGTCTGTGTTGGCCCTGTGGTGGACTGGTGACCTGCCCAGGGTGTACCCCACCTCTCGCCCAAAGTCTGCTGAGATTGGCTCCAGCTTCCCACGTGACCCAGATGGATAAAGAGGTATAGATAATGGATGGATATACTCCTGTGCTGGACCAGCACATCACCATGGAGTGGGTCGGAAGTATTTTCGAATCCATGTAACTTGGATTGTATCTTCTTCCCTGACATCACCAGTAGAGAACCTAGATTTATGCCCACAACATCACTAACCTTATTGAGTCTGTTGGCATCCGCTTCCCTTAGCCAGCTGCCCCAGCATACCACAGCAAACAAGAGAGCATGGCCACCACAGATTCAAAAACATCCTCAGCATTGTCTTATGCTTCAATGTTCTTAGTCAAGTCCAGTGTATACCCCCTGATATTTAAAGTCCTCCACAATGTCCACAGTGACCCCCTGGATTGAAATGGGTCTCTGGTGCCTTGGTCCTCCTCAAATCCACAACCAGTTTCTTTGTCTTTGTTACATTGAGCTGTAGTTAGTTCTGCTCACACCATGTGAGAAAGTTTCTCACCACTGCCCTACCCTGTACACAGCCTCCTCACCCATCCAATTATAATGGAGTGATCAGAAAATTTCTGAAGATGGCAACATTCTGTGTGGTAGTCTGTGGTGTAGAGGGTGAAGAGGAAGGGTAACAGGACAGTTCCTTGCGATGGTCTCAGTGTTGCTGATCATGTTGTCAGACATAGAGTGCTGCACAGACACATACTGTGGTCTGCCAGTCAGGTAGTTGGATGTGAGAGGAAGTCAAAATACATGACCCTCACACTGGTTTATGGCTTGCCCATGAGGTCATAGATGTGGTTTAGCAAATAAATGATGGCATTCTCAACTCCCATTCAGGGCTGGTAAGCAAACTGAAGTGGGCCTATGATTGGTTTAAATATGGGCTGGTGCTGCTCCAGTACAAGTCATGCCAGGGTTTTCATAATGTAGAAGGTCAGTGCCACCAGTCCAAACACACAGAAGTGAGGCAGTAAGTCTTCCTCAGCATAGGGACTCTGTCTCTTGTAAAAGCCCCAGGATGGGGTCTCCTTCTCCATTCCTTGTTATTTTTATCATTTCAAATCAATCACTTAATCTTTTGCAATCAACAAATTAATTATCTTAACCATATATCAAATTAGCACATCTAGCAAATTTAGTGAATTTAAAAAGAGTTTGTTCAGAACAAAGTCCAGAATTGAGTCAATTTTATCAGAGATTCAGCATAAGCTTGTCTCATTCAAAAGTAGACCGAAATTACAAGTCTGACCACAGGTTTTTTTAAACAATTCTAAGGGGAGGCCCTCCTGGTTTCTTTATGGCTTTCAATTACTCCACCTTTTCTAATTTGTATATTGCCTTTTTTTGTTGAGCTGTATTTTCCATCCATCCAGCCATCCATCCTTTTCTGCTTATCCGAGATCGGGTTGCCGGGGGCAGAAGCTTAAGCAGAGAAACACAGACTTCCCTGTCCCCGTCCACTTCTTCTAGCTCTTCTGGGGCAATCCCGAGGTGTTCCCAGGCCAGCCGAGAGACATAGTCCCTCAAGCGTGCCCTGGGTCTTCCCCGGGGCCTCCTCCCGGTTAGACGTGCCCAGAACACCTCACCAGGGAGGCGTCCAGGAGGCATCCTAATCAGATGCCCGAGCCACCTCATCTGACTCCTCTCAATGCAGAGGAGCAGTGGCTCTACTCTGAGCCCCTCCCAGATAACTGAGCTTCTCACCCTATCTTTAAGGGAAAGCCCAAACACCCTACGGAGGAAACTCATTTCAGCCGCTTGTATTCGCGATCTCGTTCTCTCGGTCACTACCCGTAGCTCAGGACCTGGAAAAGGCATTCAACCGTGTCCCTTGGGGGTACCGTGGGGGGTACTCCGAGAGTGTGCGGTACCGGACCCCCTGATATGGGCTGTATTTTCAAATCGCTTAATATGGATGTCATTACTTTTACCCTTTTCACCTAATATGTACATCCTTTAGTTGCCCTTACGCCCTTGAGTCAGCAAAGTTATTTCTGGGAATGGTCTGCACTGGGCCTCTAACGTTTTAAGTTATGATGGTATGACTGACCATCACATGGGCTTGGCAAAGGTGGAGGTAAAAGTTCAATGTCTGCGCAACAAATACATTCCTTAATTGTAATGTGACCAGGATTGCACCATCTATTGTTAAGGAGAATATCAATCCCCAACTTTACACTGGCCACTCTCATTACAGTCCCTGTCAGCTGTCTGTTGTGGTCATGAATAACCTGATGCAGCCATATTTCAGTAAAACAAAATACTATACTCTCGGAACTCCAAGTCCTAGTTAACGTTGTTAGCTTGTCCATCTTATTCTCCAGTGATTTTCGTTGCTCATGATGAGAGGGGAGACACTTTTATTTTGTTTTCTCTCTCTGTGCCTCTGTCTTTCTGTTTTTGCCTCCTTCTCTTACCCCGTTGTCCCCAAAACATTCTCCTAATTGAACTGAACTGAATTAAATTGAAGAGTTTGGTCAGCTATACTGGCCAGTCGTAGTGCCATCAGCAAAGAGCGGTCATCCTGGTCACTGTTTGCTCAATTATGAGCAAATATAAATATGATCTTGAAATTCCTCTATCTGCCTAACTGTGGATTGGTGGAGTCCAAACGTTTTAGACAGCTTGACAACACCTGATTGTCATCTCATTGATTGAAACTGCCTGACCCTAATTTTACCTTCAAATTAACTGCTACTCCTAGAGGTTTGCGTCCTTTTGCCACCCACAGATATGCAAAATTGGATCATTTTACTCAATACATAAATGAATAAATGAAGAATAATATTATTTTTATTTGGTTCTTTTTATATACTTTTAGGACTTGCAATGAAATCTGATGCTGTTTTAGGTCATATTTATGCAAAAATATAGAACAATTCTAATGGGTGAACAAACTTTAAAGCACCACTGTACATCTTGAACAAATATAAAACACAAGAATTTTGGCACATGTTTTAAATTATTTGGGGTTTTCTGAAATCAACACAGGATCAAAATTATACATACACTTATTAATTCAGTAGTGTTGAAAGTTGCAAAATGTCTTTTGAAAGAAACTTTGAACAACTCCACAAGATCAAATAGTCCTCAGAATCTGCTTTATTAGGAAAAAGCACAGACTGATCTGTTAAGAGGGTAAATCAAAAGAAAAAGCTGCCGTTCTCTCTACAGCATGTCTTTTATCTTCCTTATTCCAGTTTCAGCCAGTTCTAGACAGTTTTCAACTGTGCTCTTGTTATTTTACACAATCTTATCAAAGCAGAACAAACTATTCTGCATGTTATCGGTTTCTAGGGCAAGGGTGAGATGCCTCAATGGCTGGAAATTGCAAAATATGCTCATACATAGAAAAAAGATGACGTGGACATTCATATGATTATACTGCAGTAGACTGATCAACACTAAGCTAAATAAGATTTTAAGCATTAATTTCCCTTACACTTTCCCCCTTTTGTCCTAAAGATAACTAACACAAAATTAATGCTAAATGTATATAACTGTGCATGGACCAAGGAAAGGTTTTCACATCAAAACATCTGCACAGAGAGTTCAATAATGATTCAACTCAACGCTTCATAAATATGTGAAAGAAGAATGTGCTAAGACTGTTTTTGAGAGGGAAATACCTCTAAATTATAAGCAAGCAGAGACAGGTGTAGGAAGACAGGAATTTAAACATCAATATCGTAATCTGGAAATGGTGAATTGTAATCTTTGTCTGGTTCAGGGGGCCAGTCAGGAAGTTCATCTGTGTCTATTTTAACTAAATGATATCCCTGAATATGTGATGTTACTAGGTGCCAACTCATAAGGGAGCAGAAATGGCTCAGGCAGGGGGCAATTAAACACAGCAACAGGAACGTTATTGCTATCCAATAATCCAATCAATGCAAACCATGAGTTGTCAGCCACAGACGGCTCTCGCACAGCTGCTCTTTTGTGTGCAATGATGTCAGTGATGTTTTTGTGATTGTCAGGTATGAGAAAACAAGAGGATGTGTTTAGGATTTTGCAAACACCTCCCTTTTTGGCCTTTCCGTGCAGTACAAGCCTATTTTTTATAACTGCTGTACATATAGAAGCTAGTTCATCGTTGATAAGGGTGAGTGCAGTCTCTGTTTCATTTGAAAGCCTTAACACTTGTCACACTAATCCATTAATTTTATTCAAGGCTGCTGTAGTACCTCCTCCTAAGAAGATTGACCATCCTACATTCGGAAGAGGGGCACTGGCTGCATTCCCGTCAGACTGACTGGGATTAGCAGTAGTACTAACAGTGCCATACTGGGCATTTGTCTCTATCCGTGTAATTAAATGATCTTGTCTCACCTTCGGGAAAACAATTCTTACAATGTCTAGTGTGCCCAAACGCAATACAAAGTTGTTTAACACTAGAAGCACCACGCTGGTTTGACCTACTTAGAGCACGGCTCGGCGGTCATAAGACCGCCGTCTTTAGAATAGGATATGGTTACTGACACATAATGTTCGCTAGATGGCGCTTTCTACACAAAGCAAATAGTTTGGTTGTAAGATCAGGGTGCGTTCAGCCAATGTGTCATTCATTTCCATGTTGATTATTTCATTAGAACGTTTGTTGTCCAGCTCTTCTATCATTCCATGTAATGTTTTGATTATGTAAATTATTTGTGGCAACCATGTTTCAATTAGGCTGTCGTAACCGAAATGAACACCACTATTATGCTCCTTTTCAATGTTGATAGGCAACGGCCCATATCAGCAGAAACGTGGTGCACCTGGCCGTGATTCTTTATAAACCTGTTTTGCTCTTTGTGCGCAGTCACCTAAAAAATACATTAAAAAAAAAGCAAGAAACTGTTGTGTGAGGTCGATCGATGAGAACAGGATCAAAGATTTCAGTAACTGCATTGCTGTTTGCTAACTAACAGCTAATTTGTTAATATAGTAAAGTTAATTTGGTAATAAACAGGTGTTTGTGTTTCACATAGGCCTATTCTCTGATATCTTCAATGGACAACAAACAGAAGTTGTTAAACATTGTAATTATTTTTTTGTTTGTTTATACTTTCTCAAGGTTTTTGAATTTTTAGAACAGTACAGAAGATAACAGTTTGATAACAGGCAGCGCATGCGCAGTTGGTGCTCTTGCAGCGTAGCGTTATAATCATGTACGCGGAAAGTATAATCAAGGCTCAACACCTAGCCTGTGAAATAGCCAACATGTAGCACATCCCAACCCCCTCTCAACAGAGTAACACAGTCTATTGTTCGTTTGAATGATTTAGCCGAAACTAATTCATATCACAAAGACCTTACTGCTATCTATCATGAGTCTCACCTGAAACTATGTATGGAGTGTGTAGTTTACAGTAAATTCATCAGAAAAAAATGAATTATACAAGATAGACACCTGAGGAAGTTTATAAAATAAAATAAAAAATGTAAACAAAGACATAAAGTACTTCATCAGCTATTTAGTGTCCTACGTGTGGAGATGCTGTAACCCCTTTACATAGCCCCTTTATCAGCATTCCAAGCGCAGTTTTGGTGCGGAAAGCAGGAAAGTAGTGTGTGGTGTGTGCGGCCGCTCAAGGAGAACGGGACCAAAAAATCTGTAACGACGTTGCTTGTGACATTTGCGTAGTGAATTTTCCAATAAACAGTTGTTTGTGATCGTGCTCTACCCAGAGAGTTTCCAGCCAGTTGTTCAACCCATACTGTGCCATCTCTTGACTCTTGAAATGAGTCCCCAGCATACTCAATTTCAGAGCCTGAATCAGATTCCAGATTCAGATTTGATTCACTTCCACACACTCACCTCACATTGTTCACCCTCCGATTCCATATCATCAATATTTCACAGCAAGTCCAGCACTTGTTGTGGGGTATATCTCACTCTCCCAGTCATCGTAAATAATACACCTTGCAACTGTGCAATTGCCCAAACTGTGTAGCCACCCAACTACACAGTGAGGTGTAGATATACCTGTGGACTAATTTATAGCTCTCAATGTCACTGAAACGACACATGGTGCAAAAATTAGAGACAATAGTTACGCCCATGCAGACCTACATGAAACAAAAATCCACAGGTCATAGTTTATTAAAGTAAGTTATTATCATTTGCGCGAGCGCACACACAGACATACATACACACACACATGTATATGGCCCATGCACCATCTGCTGAGAGAAAAGAGAATCGCGGCTTGGGAAGGCAGGAAATAGCATTGCCGAACGCGCAGCTGTCCGCAATTTCACACAAATAAGAGCAAAATAGCTTTAACCTAGCTTGTGTGATTTTGAAAATTTATGGGTGCTGGGTGATAAAATGCACAAATCTAGGAAAAGTCATGAAAGGAGGGTCCTGGAATTTGATCGAGTGCAAAGTTATTTGGGGTTTTTTGGCCGTTGCCGTCAAATGACCAGCGCTCAGTGCTTCTAGTGTAAAGTGGGGGCCAGTATTTAGGCACATGAGCTTCACCAGGTGAGAATTCACTCATCTTGACAGTTATTGGTGCTCGGTGTGCAGACACTGCACTCATGCACTCCTCCCACCTCACTGGAGCTCCGGGACACCTAGACTCGTATGAGAAATAATGGCCCTATCCACGAAGTTCTAGATGTTATTTGTAAAATATCTGAGGTGTCAGTGCGGTGATGAGTGATATCTCTTTAAACCCACCTAGTTCCCCTTAAATGGTCTTCGACATGATTATTGGTGCTGACAGAGATGATGGCTAGGATGGTATATCGCTGTGTGGGATTGGTGATGTCTGTCCAGGGGTGTCTCTGTATCAGCAAGTCCTTTGCTATCACTATTGGTGCATGTCCATATGTGTTACTCTCTTTGACTGCTACCACTTCGCTCTGGCACACACTCATCTCAGTGATGCTGGTTGCAAGTGTAAAGTTGCTTCTTCTCTGAGGTGCTTGTGAATGGTATTCCACAGACTCATGCTATGGAAATTTATTGATGTTTATCAGCGGTGATCCTCCTAGAGGCCTTTTGATTGCAGTCTTACTCCTGCTTTTCCAGTCCTTCTTTCTCCAGCTGTTCAGATGGTTCTGAGACTTTTCTGCAATGGATGGAGTGAACCCATGTGGTTCAGCAGCTTGTCTTCACCGCTATGTGAGTTGTAAGAAGAACCTGGAATGGTCCTGTCCACATAAGTTTGTTCCATTTTGTCCTTCTGAAGTCTTTTATCACCACCCACTCTCTGGGCTGGAGGTCATGAAGTGGGACCTCTGCTGGTGAAGGAAGTGCTGCACACTATTCAAGTATTATGTCATCATACAGAGCAGTTTCAGGAAGTGGAGTTTTCACAAGCCCAATTCCTGTGTTAGGGGATCATCCAAACAGAATCTCAAAGGGACTAAGGTTTTTTGTTTTTTCTGATGTTTTTGTCTTGTCATGTTTGGAGCTCTGATACCTGTAAGTGTAACCCCTATGAAATAAGGTTATTAGCAGCAGGTTGTAGTGGCGTGTTGGTGCCTAAAGAGGGCACACTAAGAAACTCAATTAGATAGACAATCTATCAAGCAAGTAACTCTTTTCTTTTTCTCTTTTTTTCCCCTCTCGTGAAGGAGTGAGCCGTGTGCACATGCTCTCAACCAGCTACTAAAACTAGTATGAAAATGCTATTGAATAATCATAAATATCTGATTATTTACACTTAGTATTGCTAATGACTTTCCTTTTATCAGAATTTCAACTCCATGCGCGAGGGATAGACAGTTCTGCGAGTATTAAGCGACTTGGAACTCCAATTGGTTTTTTAGCTACCCGGTGAAATCTGTAGAATTCAGATGGCGAGCCCAGCCCAGTGAGACTGAGGATGATCGTGATAGCGGAGTGGCCAACCGTAGGATCTGTCTTAGAAGAGTCTGACAAGCTAGACACCAAATAAGAACCTATACTCACAGTTGTCCCTACACAGGTAGAGACAGTCATAATAGTAGTACAAACAGTATTGCAATACATGCACACACAGTCAAGGTATTGAAGTCTTTTGGACAAAACACACATGATATAGCTGAGCTCGGAGGGGATTTCTTTTGATTTTGTCTATTATTTTGAAGAGCTCTTCTTTTGTGCATTATATATATGCAAAGTTAATTGCTGTTTGTGTTCTAATGCAAATAAATTGTCAGCTGTAATTGTCCATATAGCCGATTCTTCTTGTGAGTCGTGTTAAAGCGTACCTCTTTCCGAACCTAGGTAGATGGTGGCTCCGTCATTCCTCCTTCGTTAGGGCCAGGGGCACTACATAAGGAAGGAGTGATGTTAGTCTGGACACAACATAATTTGGATGAAACTTTGCCTTGTGCTGCTTGCTTCACTGCTGCATCTGCTCTGGTGGTCCCTGAGACATTCATTTGGCTGTAGGGGTTTTCTTATTTTATTCAAAGGAAAAATGGGTGTGCGCACTGGTGAGTCCAGGCAAGGGACAATAACTCCTGCCGTTAACAAAGAGTCAAATACTGGCCTAATGCCCTCAATTGCCTCAAATTTAAGTGGATATTGTGTTTGTCTGGACCTAAAATCAGATTTGGGGGTGATTACCACTTTAGCACCTCTAATTATCCCTACATTGTGTTTACCTTTAGCCCATTCCTCCTCTGGGACTTCTTTCAGCCTTGGATGAATTTGGGATGGAGTGCACTCTCCTGTTAGACAAGAAAACAAAAATACTTTTTGTCTGTCCCTGGTCAGGCTTATGCTGTGCACAACATGGACACACATAGTCAGAGTCTGTTTAAAGACACCTAGTTATGCATTATGAAAAACTGATAGGTCCTCAGTGGGTAGCCACCCTATGAAGGCTGCAATCTCGAACCTACTTCCTCACGTCCTTTCCGGTCCCGGTTTACGGGCTTGGCCAGAGAGACGTGCGGCTTTTTGAGTACACCCTTTGGCTACACCCTAGGAAAGGGTCCCTTTCCAGATGGCATCCCCAATGTTGTTCTGTGGCCTTAATGCAGTTGTCATGACATTCTGATAATTTCACCTGATATGCACAGTAATTTTTTGACCAATACAATATGCTCAAAACTAGGAATTGTCTGTTTGAGGTGTCTTTAAACCAAGCTTTCTCAAATGACTCATCCCGCCCACTATGTATGTGGACAGTACAGTGTAAATCTTCTTCCAACATGTAGTCAGTTCCCTGTGGTGAGGTTCTATGGTGAGCTGTTTGGACTAGGTGTGATGTGATCTGTGTCAGCTGGTCAGGGCAAAGCTTCCATTCATACACATGTAGGGTCGTCTCTGAGCTGTATTTAACACAATGAGGTTCGCCAAGGCTCACAATTAGGCCCTCGCTTGATGAGGTAAATGTCAAATGCAATTTGCACATGAGGTCTCTGCTCAACAAATTGACCTGGCAGGAGGATGAAATAAAAAAGGAGTGTATTGTTTGTGTGCCAGTTTCACTTGTACATGTGAGGTTTTCTGAAAATCTTTCTACTGTTGTATGCCCTGTGACACCTATGGTGCACAGAGTCTTTGATGTTAATGCTGGTATTGTTCCACAGTATTCCACAGTAACTTTCATGAATTTCCATGAGCCTTGCGAAGAATGTGGACACAGTTTCATCCTCTTGCTGTTTGCACATGCTTATCTTTGTCATATCCATGCGTACTAGAAAAGATGCTGTCAGTTGAGTGTGGAACTTGTTCAAAGCATTGACATAGGCCTGGTTAGATTCATGAATCCATTTGGTATGTATGAGTTGATCTTGCTTGGGCCAATGCTGTGATATTTTGGCCCAATCTGTGCACATCCTGGTTATGAGGAGACTGCAAAACACCAGTAGCTCATCGTTGAACTTTCAGTAGGTGTGTTATCCTTTACATCTGCCAAAGGCCATGGCCTGTGGACAAGCATAGCACCTTTAGCACCCACAACTTACACCATGGGCACTGTTAATACTGGATATACTTCTCCGCTGTTTGCTGCTCGCACAGGGCTGCATGCTGGTTCTTGGTCTTTCTATATCACAATTATAATGCCGAGGTCTTTTATGTCTGCACATGCTGAAACAGAAAGACCATCCAGAGTTACTATGCGATCATACAGCTTACTTATAGCTGCACATGGTCCAAGTACTAGTACTTCAGTCTTATCAGAATTAAGTAGAAGGACATTAGCAAGCATCCATTGTCTAATGACCTTTAAACAGTCCTCAATTTTATTAAGCTAGTGTCTCTCATCCAGCTTTGCTGAAACATACAGCTGTGTATCATAAACATAGCAATGGAAGCTAATACAATGTTTATTAATAATTTTACCCAGAGGCAGTATATATAAACAAAAAAGCAGTGGGCCTTAAAGAGAATTTAGAGGATTTAGGTGCATAATCAATTCTAAGGGAAGAGCTATTTTCAGCTATTTCAGCTATTTTCAGGTGTCTAGTCAACAGTAGTTTCGGTCTACCTTAAGGCGTGAATTGGGGGTGGGGCTCACTGAGATATATTGAA
>JAQQZR010001738.1:0-10546 GCA_030068235.1 Notoglanidium macrostoma
GTCCACAATGTTCTTTAGGGCCAATAAAAAAACTCATCGATCAGATCATCCTGACTGTGTCGACACATTTGTATAATGCCCCCTATATTTCACCTCATTCAACTGTAAATATCATTCATAACTGGTGCAACCTCAGAGAGTCTGTTTGACAGTGGTATTTAATGCAAACCCTGTGTCTTCTGTCACTTCATAACATTATTGAAAAAAGGTGTTTCTCAAAGCGCCTGACTTTTATTTAGGGTTTGTAGAACCAAGGTTACTTAAATAACAAAATATTTCTTTTTTCTCGTTTCAGACAGCTTTTACAAGGCAAACAATGTCCGTGAAACCTCGCCACATTTTTAGCTTGACCCTGGAAACGAGAAACAACTTGCTTTTCTGGGACGAGCTGAGCATCATTTTCCCTCACGGAAACTACTGCGTGCACTACGACGTCCATCAGCAATGGGCCATGTTCGTCCCGGGTAAACATGCCGAGAACTTCATTCCTGTGATCAACCTAGAGAAAAACAGATACTACACAGATAGTTTTTACTTCCCTGAAGTACAGTGTATGTTTACCCTGAAAAGCACAGCAGTGTTGTTAATGGACAATTATATACACTTGGATTCAGAACATGAAGACAAATTTAAAAACAAATTTACATGTTGATTAGGGCGCAGACATATTCTCTTTACACCTGCTTCCAGCCTTAGTTGTAGTGTTTTTGCAGCCTGTGGATATTTTAAGTAAAAACAATGAGGCCCCTCCACATTTTCCCTCACATAAACCCTGGGTAATGCTGTACCAAAAAGAAATAACTGGTTAAATATGAAATTTCTGCAATTTTTCATTTTACTCAATGACCACATGTTTGGTATCTGAACTTTGCTTCTTTATTTTTGTTCAGCAGCCACAAGTTAACAATGCCTTTAGTTATTACATGCTAAGTACACCCAGGATGCATTTCTCACACCCAAATGTTAACCCACAGGTGCAGCCGTACCGAACCAGCAGGGGCCACTGAGCATACTGGCCCAGGCCATTAGTCCTGACCGGCGCTACCTGGCTGTGTCAGAGTACAGAGAGCAGGGTGTCATCACCGTCCATGACCTGCAGAGCAAGCACTGCACCAGGAAACAGGCACTGACAGACGGCAGCATCAGCATCCATGAGTTCATCTGCATGGCTTTTTCTACCGACTCGAAGTACCTGCTGAGCCAGTCTGAGCCGGTCATCGCCATGGTGGAGACCACACAGCTTGGCTTTGTCAGTCAGGTAAGAATCCTGACTTGTAGTTGTGAGTGAAGGCAAGTCTGCTTGGTAATACTGAGGACGTTTGTCCACCTAAAAATGCATACGACTATCCAGAAAAGTTTTGTTATTAATCATCTTTATTCATTCAGTCATCTGTTGCTGTTTCGTAGTTCAGCTCATAGTCATGAACCTACTACACTATCTGGTTATCGAAATGCTTCTGATGAACACCACACAATAATGGTTTCACCGTTGTGTGTTTTTAAGTGAAAGTGTGTATTGTGAGCATAGTCTTTTCTCAATCCCATGTCAGCTTTAATCCAATGGACAACACAAACATTTGTGTGATGGGAAATTCCGTCTTCAAGATTTTCAAATTGGAGAACATCTCCCTGACTCAGACCAGCTCGTCTGAGATGGAGCTAGAAAACATCATGTCCCATGTGTGGATGTCTGAGGACTGCATCATCTTTGGGACAGAATTGGGGAAACTGATGATTCTGAAGGCTGGACAGTGGCACAAGCTGAGGCAGGAGAGGTAGCGAGAGAGAGAGGTGCAGAGAACCTCTCCAACGTCCTCTTTTTGCGTTAACATTGTAATTCTTGTATCATCCTGCGATGTCATTTTTAGTGGATTGTTCCCGACTCTCTGTGTTCCACATTCTCTCCCTCTACAGGAAAGCTCCTAGAGATGTGCTGCCACGTATCACAACCATCACTGGGTACACTAAAGGCTTTGCCTGTGCATCCGGACCAGGGTTGGTTCGCCTTTATTTGAAAACAGGGGAGTACGGCTACAGGAAGGTCACAGAAATAAGTGTGAGCACGTTTTTATACGTGGCAACTTACAAAGGGATCACTAAGAACTTACATAATCACTAAGAACTGTGATCTGCAGATTCCTCAGGACACATGCAGCAATCACTCAAGCCAGTCAAGGCAGCAGGAGATCATAGCAATGTGCCTGAGTTCATCTGAGAACACGCTGGTCATAAGCACACGCCAAGGCCAAATCTACCACGCCAACCTCGCCTCCATCCAGATTAGCAAGGTAACAGAGCAGCAAAGGGTGTGCTGAATATACAGTGAGAAAGAAAGCCATTTACAGCATGTTATATACCAGCATAAAAGGGACGTCTGAAAAATCAATGTTTTGTCCATTCTGTTGTAATGATGTTCACCGAACTGACTCAATTACTTATTTCTCCAGAGTATGAAGGCCAACTTCGGGTTCCTGTTTCCTTCTGTTCAAGCGGGGAGTATCACCGGTCTGTCCACCTGCGCATCCAAACCCGTCTTCACTGCCTGCTCGAAGGACAACTCTGGAAGACCAAGTAGGAGCTGTTAATATTTTATTTACATAGCACTTTTCTCAAACTCAAGGTCACCAACGATGCACTAGGCATAAAAAGAACATAAGTGCCCTAGTTAGGGGGTAAAGTCTCAGCTTTTTATACAAAATAAATACTTTTATTTCTTCTAATCTTCATCATCTGCCTAGCAAAATCTCAAGCTGATGCTGGAGGAGATATATATTTTGACTAGGCATAGTATAACTGGTACTCTAAAAACTCCAAACTGTCAAAATCATCATAACATTACGAGGCATGGAGATGAAAATGTCCATAGTGCTAATTTCCTGATTCAGTTTCCTGACTGTTCATTGTTGTCTTTTTTTTTTCTACAGTTCTCTGGATTTGCATCAGAAGTTTCATGAAGAGCCAAACTGCATTTCACTGCATCCAGATGGCCTCTCCATCCTGGTGGGCTTCTCTGATCAAGTCTGTCTCATGGATCTGTCGGCTGGCGAATTCCACACTGTCCAGGAGTTCGACATCTGCAACTGCAATGAGGTGGGAACTCACTAACCTGCCTCTATAAACATGTCAGAGCTTTGTCCATGCAAGTGCATGATGCTGAGACAGAGCAACATGTGACATTTGGACTGAGATTTTATGATTCTGTGCAAGTCCAAAAAACTGGTCTCAGTAAAAGCCGTGGATGATTCCTACAGAACAGAATGTCTGTCGTCTTCGATTTTACAGTGTTTATCCCCTATTCCACCACAACTGGTGTAAAAGATGGAAGAAAAGTCCTGCATTATTTTTTACAGTATTTTGTGTATAAGCACGCTGATGGGTGACAACAAGTATGTTATCAGTTCCCTCAACTATGATCTCGTAATATGATAAGTCTGATATTAAAGCATGTGTAAAGGACCATACTAATATAGTCATTATTAGATGTTTGTTCTTATCTGAATGAACAGGAGGGATTCAGAATTGACACAAAATTAAATACAGTATTTTTTTAAATGAAATAAATGAGTGTACATGTGTCCACAGTGCACGTTCAACCATGATGGCAACAGAAAAAGTGGACCTGAATGGCCACACTAACAAAGTCAGTACATTTAATTAACACAGGGCCTGTTTGCACGCATGTATTTTTTAAATGTGTGAATAATAGTATTTGTAAAATAAGTAGAACCATTAATAAATATCCATCACTCAGAAACCCTCTTCCGACCCTTCAGGTGCTGTCAGTGAAGTGGAGCGAGGATGACGTTCGTCTGGAGTCATGTGGGACGGACGGCACCGTAATCGAATGGAACACTCTGACTGGCGCGTGTTCTGCGAACACGCAGGATTCATCTACCTACATGGGTGCGACGTTCTCGCCCAATGCCGAGAGCGTCCTCGCTGTAGGCAGCGATTTCACCCTGAATGAGTTCCGAGATGGACAGGCAAGTTAAAATAAACATCGCATGAATATTTGACTTTGAGAAAGGTGGAAAACTGTAAATTACAGCAGCTGAACAGCGTAACACAAGGCTTTAATCTAGCCGTCTAGCCGGTGCTGTAGTTTGTACAAAATAATATAGATGCTACATTTTTGCATTAAACAAATATTGAAACCAGCTGGTACCTAAAATGATTCATTCGCTATATGTGTATGGACAATTACTTGATTTGTATGTTTTTGGCTGCATTTAGACCCTAAGGGAAATGGCCTCAGATGGCATGGACTGCAGGTCATCTGCATGACTCATTCTGGCAAAGCAGTCTTTGTTGGAACAGCAGTCGGTACTCTCGGAGTCATGCAGTACCCGTTAGAAGAGGAGGACAGTATCCTGGACAGTATCACGCACATTCCGGTCCCATCACTAAAGTACGTGTGTGTTCATGATGATGTGCATTGTAAGAGATAATGACCAAAGAAGCAGCCTGATATCAGAAGGTTACAGCCAAGGAAGTGAGAAAACACACTGAGAACACACTGTTATTTCTTTGCTTCCTCCTGACTGAGTGCTTTATTTAGCTAATGATGGTTATAGCTGCTCTTGTTGCTTTGAACAAACATTTCCAATGTCTCCAATTTACCATTTTTCCTTTCTGTTATCGTGTGCACAGATGGCCATCACACTTGGTGATCGGTACCTGCTGACTGACGCAGAAGATGGCTCCCTCCTCATCTGGACCATCACGAAACAGGAGGAATGCAAGTCGAGCAAGGTGAAAGAAACACATCGTACTGAGGAGTTAGCGAGCACCAAGGCTGTTCTGGTGAAAAGGGTACATATGACCATGCAACGAGCTTTACATTCTTTCAAACTGATGGAGTGATGTTTCAATTATTGTAATATTTTTCAAAGTGGTGCGTTGGGTAGCATTGCTGTCTCCCAGCTAAAGGGTCCCTGGTTCAGTCCAGAGGCCAAATATGATCCTAAAACATTGATTTGTTATCTAATATTTTTTCTGTTTACCTTCTGTCATCATCTAGGACCAGGGTATACAAGAGTCAGTCAGAGTTGCTGAAGGAGGAGCAGAAGCACAAGCTTTATAATGTCAGGCAGAATTTCCTTCAGTGGGTCGAGAGTCTGAAAGACCTTCTTCAGGTTAGAACTTAAAATCGCCGTCTGATAATTAATTTATCATTATCATTTCATTAGTGAGTGTAGGAGAGTAGATAATAGCCAGTTTATAGGCTAATGTAACACATTTTAGACATATAATTGAATCTCATTAATAATTTTTCTTTTTTTTTTAACATTATATATTAGTGAATATTTAAATAAAAATGGTATATATCTCACTGTAGGTGCTGAATACTGATATGGAGGAGCAGAAGGTCTCTCAGGAGAAGGAAAACACACTGAAGAGCTGAAGCATCAGGGTAAATACACTCACTATATCTATGCACTGTACAATATCTCTTCATATTTCACGGCACAGAATAGCTGGTTTAAACTTAACACAGAGTTTGTTTTAAAGTCTGGTGTCTCATTGGTCTTAGGCTCTACGTTTAAATTGTTGCTCTTTTCCTGCTCCACTGAAGTGCACTTGAAATTTCAGCTACAGTAGAGCAATTGATTAATAAAATATTACCATTTATATTTCTCAGCTTAAAACAGTACCTGATTTAAAAGGCATGCCTAATTTTGTTCCTAGAACATAAGCAGAAAGATGAGATGTTTAAAATGTTCAAGAAACACGAGGAGTTGGAGCAGAGGATGCAGGCCGTGGAGCAGAACTATGAGGGAAAACTACGCGAGAAAGAGGACAATCATCTCCATACCACGGACATAAAACGAGCCTATGATGACAGACTGCAGGAAGTAAGGAACTCAGACTGCTGTTCCACTTTCTCCAGACCACGCCTCTGATCATTATTGTCATCTGAATCTAGTTCGCTTAATTGTATCTTGTTTTGTCAATTTTTTGGTATTAATATGTTAGTGCCCAATTTGACACATATTGCACTAGATAGGGTGCCTACGTTAAGAGAAGCAGAGACACATCAATGGTGAAAGTACAGTTGACATTATTGTAACCCAAAGGTCCTACTATCACTGCAAGATTCTGTAATAGTTTCTTCCCCCAAGCCATCAGACTCCTGAATACCCAGGGACTGTACTGACACACGCGTACATACACACACACATAAAAAAAAAAAAGTACACTCCTTTACCAAAAACTTTACCAAAAACTCTGCACATTTTGCACCTCATATTATATTTGGATTAGCGCTGCTTTGTCTTGTTTTGTCTTGTCCTATGTCTGCACTGTTTGCATATTTGCATACTTTGCACTTTTATGTTGTCTCTGTTGAACACGTACACCTTTTTGTACTTTTGTGTTGTCTTGTATGTAGCACCTTGGTCCTGGAGAAACGTTTCACTGTACACTGTATTACATGTATATGGTTGAAATGACAATAAAAGCCACTTGAACTTGAACTTGATTAGACTCTGATATACTTGTAGTAAATATGGACCAGTTTCATTTATAAAATCCAATAAGGATCCATTTTCAATCCAACCTTGGGGTCAGTACATTTCGAGTGTTTACACTGAAGTGTGCATTATTATTATTATTATTATTATTATTATTATTATTATTAATCAAAAGATGTTTTTATTTTAGTTCGAGGCTAAGGTGGAGGAAATTAAAAATAGCAAGGACACCACTGAAGAGCTGAATAAGAAGCTGAAAATGCAGGAACAAGAGCTGCAGACAGAGAGGAAAATGGTTTGTTTCACTACAGTATACTTTGTTTATGATTAATAATAATTACTCACATCATGCCGCAGGTGAATGGATGCAAATGTGTAAACTAAGGGTGGTAGTGATTAGTTTTTACTTTTAATTTTACTTTTATATATAAAGTAAAAAGCCAGACTGACATCCAACACCAACAAAGATGTTATTAATAATAATAAAAGTAATAATAATAATAATAATTATAATAATAGCCTGTTTTCCTCATCTGGTACAGTAACCATTAATATTGAAGGTATATTTGACATTATTGCAACCTCTAAATCCTGCTATTAAACTCTGATATACTTGTTGCAATAGAGAACCATTTTGAGTCCAGCCTTGGGGTCAGTACACTTGGAGTGTTTGCACTGTAATGTGCATCTCCTTCTCTATCTTCACTTTACAGCAATAGGCTGAGGTGGTGCAGAATGTGAAGAAGTCTGAGGAGACTCAGAAAGTGATGAAGAAGAATGATGAGACTGCGGTCAATGGGAAGAACAAGGAGACCATGCATGACCTAAAGCAGAAGTTGAAAACGAAGGAAAAAGAACTGGACGAAGAGAGGAAGAGGATTTGTGTTCACCACAATATGCTTTGTTTATAATTAATGATAATTACTTAGACAAGTGCACATGGTGCGCATTGCTCATTGGGGAATTAGTGATAGTGCCTCACAGAGACAGTTTGAAAAGTAATACATGCAACCAAAGGCAAATATAAAGGATTTAGAAATTAGGAGCTGAGTCCTGAAGAGGAGAAAATGTAAGAAAGAAGTATTTTAATTTCCAGTTACCTGCACAATAGTTCCTATTTTATTGTGTTTTGACAAACATCCAAATTGAATGACTCGATATTCCAGTGGCAGGATTTGGCATGTAGTTATTATATATTTTACACATTTATTATATATTACGTGCATATTATTTGTGATATGGATAATAAGCATTACAATTTAACCACATTGTTTATTATGTCTTTGTTTTCTCAGGTCAAAAACATGAAGACTGTGATGGAAAGGATGAAGGCTGACATCAGAACCATCTCGAGCTACATCCAGCAGCTAAAGATCCTCAAGGAGAACATGATAAAACTCCACAAATGCTACAGCTATGAAGTAGATGTGAGATTAATACTCATATATACGAACACACACACACACACACACACACACACACACACACTGACGCATACACACAGATACATACATAGCCCAGTTTACTTATACATGACTGAGTGTGATGACTGCACAAGGTGAAGGTTGGAGTGAAGGCTGGAGTTGTGAAAGAGGACACAGGAAGGAGCCCCAGCAGAGAACTGCGGTCTCTCAGGAGCAAAGCCAGGCTACAAAGCCCAAAATTAAGCAAGATCCAAGAATCCAAGGTCCCAAAGGTATGATGGATATCTTATCAAAGTTTCTGATCTTTTGGATCTCAGGGATTTGGGGTGTTTGTCACTCACTCAGGTTTTCCATATGTGTGAGTGTAGTGCCACCTTAAATTACCCGTTGACTGGCAGCCTGCATAGCCAGTAACCATAACCACCAAACCAGCTCTACCGTCCACCCCAAGGTATCCTTGTTCAGGACAAACGTATACCACAAACAGGTTTGTTTCTGAGAAAATTACTCCTTGTGTGTTATTTCTAGTCCTGTAATTTATTCTAAATCTATTAACTTAAACATTTCAAGTAATTGTCAAGTAAATATCACAACTCCATAAACTGAAACTTTATATAAGAGATAATGGCAGCTCGGCTGAAGAAACTCCACTCCGCAGCCTCCACCTGGTCCATTAATTCCGTTTAATGGGACACCTCAAAGGCCATTATCCTGCTTATACCCCAGTTACAAAAGATCTAAACACGTTTTTATATTTACAGGCCAAGAAAGAACTCACGAGGAATAATTTACTCAGCAAAAACCTGCTTTTATGGTTACCGGCTATGTAGGCTGCCTGTCAATGGGTAATTTACAATGGTTGTTATGGTTACCATTCAAAGGTTCCCAGTGCATTAACGGTGATTTAAACTTTTTCCAACAGATCTACTTCATAGGTCTCTCGTTATACAAAGTTATTAGACACATAGCCACCCAATCAGAAAAGAGTACTTGTTGTTTCTGAGGTATAATTTTAAATAAAGTTTCCTACCCTGATCACTGACTCCATCACACTAGCTCACAGATGGAGGTGGGGTGGGCCATGCTCCTCCCCAGGAAGGCCCAACTGGAACCTGTTGATGGAAACCCGCAGGACAATCTCCTGGGAGGTTAGCGCTTCCGGCTGGAGCCAGCGCCGAGTTATACGTAACAGTTCGTCAGCCTGGTCACGCGGCGATACGTCCAGAGGTGGAAGGCCGCAGCGGTTCGACTCACAGAGAGGCCGCAGCATCACAGGATCTCATCTTTGACAATGGCGTAGTCGGCGGCTTACTCTAGCGAGAGCATATGTTACACACACCAGGACTCACCTGTGAGGAGCGGTGCGAGGAGCCGTAGCCATTCCTCGCTGGACCATCTGTCCTGCTGTGCCGTCCTTTCAAAAATGCCAAGATACGCTTCTACGTTGTCATCCCGTGTCATATTCATCTGCTGCTCCAGGGAGCACCCGCAATGCAGCCAACTCCTGAGCCATCACTCAGAGCCCCCCCTGTACCAATTCTTGATTAATTCTTGACCAAGCTACACAAGGGAGTTCACCACAAACTTTCAACTTTCCATCCATTAACAATGATAGAGACACCAGATGATTGTTGAGGTGTCGAATACTTAGCTATAGGATATAGTGGGTGAACACATGCATGCCGAGACCCGAAAGCCGCATCTTTACTGGTTTCCGTCCTTGTGCTCTTTAGTCAAGCAGAGAGGAAGTGAAGGGGTTTTGCACATGGTTTTGAACATGGTTTTAGTTTGTACATCGAGAGTGAATGGAGGGTTTGTAGTTGGGGGGTTGAGCTGTCAGGAGTGCTCCGCTGAAGGGTGTGAGCAGTATTGACCCCTCCAGTTATAAGCCTGAAAACAAAGCGTGGTTTTAGTCTGTGCACTGAGAGCAATTGGAGGGACACACGATCCAGCGCTGCGAATGCAATCAGTACCTATGTTGGGGGTGGGGAATGGAGGGGGTATAGTTGGGGGGCATTGGAACCCTGAGCTATCAGGAGTGCGCCTCCTGAAAGGTGAAAGCTGTAATGACCCTGCAATCAGAGTGGGAATAGAGCAACACACATGGTCCAGCACTTTGAATCTCGAAATGGCTTTTATGGATGTAAGGGAAAGTTAGGGTGGGATGTTGGATAGCAGCACAAAGGTAATATTGGATAGACAGACTGGAACAAAGTGAATTAGATGAAGGGAAAGACTTTGTTGGAGGTCTCACCGTTACAGGATATCTAGGTATTTGACACCGCCCCAGCTGTCAGAAGGGATGAAACAGAAAAACACCTTGAATAAAAGCTGTGAAACTAACAGTGACTGTGATTAATAAATGGTGTAGTACGTGGCATCCAGCGCCAGAGTGAGGCAGAACATAAACACACACATAGATGACACAGACGATACAGAGAAATATATGAGATGGCATCTGAGTGTCCTCAAGGATTGTGGGTAATATAATGATTAAACACATTGAAAAAAAACAAAAAGAAAACCAGACTTTGGAAGGTGAATCAGTCTGGAAATGTCTGTATACACTACTGGTCAAAAGTTTGGACACACCTACTCTTTTTCATAGGTTTTTCTTTAATTTTTTTGCTTTCTACATTGTAAAACATT
>JAQQZR010001739.1:0-10544 GCA_030068235.1 Notoglanidium macrostoma
GCTAATTTGAATACTACCAATTTAGTTTGACGCCACTTGCGTTCTAATTTGCGAGTGGTCTGTTTTAGGGAGCGCGTGTCATCATTATACCAGGGTACTAATTTTTTCTCTCTAATTATTTTCCTTTTAAATGGGTCTACATTATCTAGTGTCGACTAAGCATTTAGTTGCCTGATCATGTTCTGTGGAGTCCAATGGTGATGCAATCACAGTTGATAGTTCAGGGAGATCATTGATAAAATTCTGTTCAGTAGCTGATGTGAATGTTCGTTTGTCACGATAGCATAAAAGAGAGGAGATAATGATCTGAGATAGTTACAGACTGTTGAACTGTATCAATATTTTCTATACTTAATCCGAAAGTCAGTCTAAATCAAGGGTGTGACCACCATCATGAGTGGGTCCCATTACTTTCTGATTAACTCCTACTGAGTCTATAATGGACACGAATGCTGTCCTCAGAGGATCTTCTGGGTTATCAAAATGAATATTAAAGTCTCCAACAATCAGTGCTTTGTCTAAAGAGACAACCAGGTTTGAGATGAAATCTGCAAATTCACACAGGAATTCAGAATATGGCCCTGGGGGTCTGTAAATAATAATTAGTGGAAAATAATAGTGGACAGACTTATTTTTAGTGGTTACATATGTTATGTTAGTATAGAGAATCTCAAAGGCATTAAATTTATGTCCAGGCTTTTGTGTGATGCCTATTTTATCATTATAAACAACTGCAACACGTCCTCCTCTGCCAGTTAAATGATGCTGATGTATATAACTATAGCTGGGAGGACTAGCTTCCTTTAATGCTACGTACTCATTTGGTTTGATCCATGTTTCTGTTAAACACAATACATTAAACTGCTGATCAGTAATAATTTCATTAACAATAAGCGATTTAGATGTAAGAGATCTGATATTTAACAGTCCTAGCTTTAGATCGAAGGTGATGGCTGTAAATTCAGTTTAATCCAGATTTATTTTAATTAGGTTATTTGAACAAATTTTCTGAGCATTTCCACATTTTTGTTTAACACGGGGAACAGACACAGTCTCAATATGATGGAACCTGAATGATGACTCTGTGCAGCTAGCAGACGATCAGTTTAGCCTGTTTGTCTGCTCCCTGGCCTTGGCTCTTGTCACAGATTAACTAGGCCTGTCATGAGACTGTGAGCTATGCTACAAGAAATGAGAGCAGCACCTTCCCGAATGAATGAATGTATTAAAGTTCCTTAAGACTCTATTAATTAGATCAACAAGGTATCACAAGTCATTTGTGCCTACAGCAATTAAACTGCACAATAATAGACTAAGTGTATCTGTTGCTCGTTAATGTACCCTTCAGCACTTATGCGACTCTTCTAATTGTTTGTTTTTTGGATATGTTTTTTTATTTTTGTTGAAGTTTATGGTGTGGTATGTCTGTTGTCTGCTTTATGTTTTGTGGGTAGTGCAATGTTGACCACATGAATTTCCCCTGGGGGATAATAAAGTTTACCTTTACCTTGACCTTGACTCAGCAACTACGAACTACAGTTGATGTACTTGGTAATTAATCAAGATTACTACTTGCAGAACAAATGTCCAGGATGTTGATTTATATCAAACTTATATAAAGATAACTGTAACCCACGAGATACTCCAAAATACAGAATAACACACCTAACAACACACTTATTCACCCTGAAACACACTGAAGCAGCCTTAATTTTGACAAATTTTGGTCACAAACAGGCCTGCATTGTGGCATACTAATGCATGAAAAAAGGGGGCATGACACTGTTGTCATTGTGGCAAAGTTAAACATAGTTTGCGCCATTGTGTGCAATGTGTGGGTCAGAGATTGGTTGACCCGAAGACATGAGTACGGACAATATGAGTTGAGACATTCACATTCACATTCACATTCACACTCACTGGCACACAACAATGCATGTCTCTTTTTGCCACTTCTGCATGCATGTGACAGGGTTGCTTGAGTTGTCTCTACCCCTTTGGTTTGGCCCTTTGGGTAGACTCTTCTGAGGTAGGAGGAGCTGGGTCAGGTCTAACTCTACCCTCTGGCCTTTGGTTGTGCACCAAGAGGTGGTAAAATTAATCAGCAGTTATTATGAAATAGCTATAGTTAGGTTTAACACCATGAGAAATGTAAACCTTAATAATTTCTGCTTAGTTATTAGTGAATTGTACCAATTATAAGGCTTTCAAGGTGCAACTGCCCCTGACATTTTGTGGACATGACAAATAAACTTATTACTTACTGAGTAATTCAGTATTTCTTGGTAGATTATAATAGCAAGTTCAATGTTAATGAAGTGTTATTCATTCATTCCTGCTTAGTCCCTGTGTAGTTACTTATTAACTATGAAATAGTATTTTAACGGGCTAACCTAGATTAGTATAGCGATACAGAGTTGTCTGAAACAAATGTGGGTTCCTTTTTGCTTTAAGTCTAGAGTGCTCAAAATAATGATCAGGGAGTCATGATTGAGGTGGCCTGTTTTATTTGTATTTTCAAAGAATCAACACCAGAAGACTTAATTATTTTTAGATTATCATGAAATAAATATAAATTTACATAAGATTATAAGATATGCTTATAAAACAAACATATTTCCTGACTTTAAATTTGAAGTTTGAAATTGTTTTGTTGGCAGACAATTTGGCGTGTTTTAAGAAAAAAAATATCTGCCAATGGAATAATACAATTACCAACTTTAACAATTTATAAATGTTTGCAAAAATATTCAGCTCCATATTCAGCATGTGCGATGCACTGTATGTTCTGACACCTTTCAATCATAGCCAACATTACCTGTTTCAGCAATTTGTGCTACTCTCTATTTGTGTAACACTTCTGTGGGATCAGACCAAATAGCTTTCTCTCCTCACACGCATCAGTGAGCCTTGGGTGCTCATGATCCTACTGATGGTTCACCAGTTGTTCTTCCTTGGGCCACATTTGTTAAATATTAACCACTGCATACCAGGAACATCCCATAAACCCAGCAATTTTGGAGATTGTTGCCATTTTAGACCCAGTCATCTAGCCATCACAATTTGGTCCTTGTCAAATTCGCTCAGATCTTAATGCTTGCTCAGATTTTCTGCTTCCAACACATCAACTTCGAGAACTTACTGTACACTTGCTGCCTAATATATCCCACTCCTTATAATGAGATGGTCAATGTTATTCACTTCACCTGTCTGCATTTTTTATTGTTATGGCTGATCGGTGTAAGCATTTTATTATAATAATAATAATCTTGTACTAAGCAATATTACATACATTTGTCCATAGTCAATTTCTTGGTTTCATTTTTGCAGTGCATATAAGTTAACTTAGGTATTTTTCTAATAAACACACTCATGCACTGATCAATTTCTAGACAACTTTCTTGTAGGGCTAAGCAAAAAGTTGGTGAAGGAAATTGACAGCTACAAGTGATTACTCTCATAAGCCTAAACAACATTTTCCTGCTTAGCAAATAAGATGGCACATTAGTGAATTAACCAAGGACAAAATAAAAAATAAAACAGATTTCTATGCTCACTTCAAGGTTCAGTTCATTGGCCCATACACAGCACTCTTCTTTTGCACCCTCACACTTTTGTTTGGCGCTAAGGGAAGTTGAATTATATTAAGTGTTTGTCTGGCTGTCTAGCCTGGCCTACTGCAGGATAATTTTCTCAGTTGTGATGCTCACCCCCCCGGGTGGCAGTGTGACAGGCTACGCAGAGCACCAGTTGAAGGACATGCTTACATTAAGACCTGTTTTTGGCACTCCAATATGCCATATTATATAAATGAAAAAGTTTCAGCAGGCTTGTGATACTGCTTTATTTGGCATGGTGCCATACACTCTATTTGTTACACCATTCCTGTCAATCCCTGCTCACCCTCTTCTTTTACAGCTTTGGCTGGGAATTGCCCACAACGTAATTTCTTTATAGTACTCTAGCAGTGTGCCAGTGGACTTGGTGGTCTTGTAAAAAACTTCTGTGCTTTGTGTGGCATAAGGAAGACAGAGAGAATGTTTAAAAAACCTAAGGACATTATTCACATTTGAGTTATACAGGAATAGTGAGTTTTAAAAACAAAATTGCACCCATCATTATTGACACCTCAGATGTAATTATGGACTTATGCATTAAGCATTGTGACTAAGCCGTAAAAGTGTTGTTTAAGTATAACAGATGGGTGCTTTCTTCAGTTTGATGTTCAAACTGTGGCATGTTTTCTCATTGAGAACTCATCGAATGAACAAATAAAGACTAGCATTTATTTATTAATTCAAATAATGAAAATAGGGAATTAAAGCATAATAAAATATCTTATATCCTATGCACAATATAAAAAAGCACAATTAAAAAAATTAAAATGTAAAATAATAGAATCGTAATAGTTCTGGGTCAAGTGTTATTTTATAAGCTGTAGATAAGCTGCTTTTATAATCTAGACTCCTATCCAATGTTAGTTTTAATGCTTATTATCTTCTCATGGATATAATCATCATTTCATTCATAGACTGTACTTCATATTACATTTGACAATAAAGGAAAAAAAAACACTATCACATTCTGTAGTCTCCATTTTCTATCCATAAGATAGAAAGTTAAATGCTCTTATTTGGGTTTAGGTAATAATTGTATTATTGGGTTTATTTGTCTTCATTTGTGGATTTGTGTTGGCTCAGTTTCTTACTTTCTTTATTATTTAAACTAAAATTAATTAATGCCAATAATATAAAGCAATTGGTTTAAAAAAATTCTGGCAAAAAAAAAAAGTCTTCATTGGTACTATTGGACCTGTTGGTAACAGAGGACAGCCCAAATAGAGGAGCTGAAAATGAACTTGAGATAAGAAGACTTTGAAGTCAAGGTATCCTAAAGCAGGCCTGCTTTCTCCTGCAGTCAGTAAATAAGAATGTGTCCTGTGAGTATCTCATTTAAAACAATGTAGGTGCATGCAAGACCTTGGCTTGGCTTGACAGATTACTATTACTTATCAGGAATGGTGTTTCTCAGAAAGTAGCTGTTATGTAAGGCTCTGGCAGTTTTAGTGCATGAATGTGTGTTTGTGTCTGTGTCTGTGCAGGTTTTTGAACTCTTGTGAGGACCAATTTGTGAGATTTGACTATACTTGTGAGGACCTTTTTTGATGGTCCTCACAATTGGGTGGTCCTCACAGCAGTTTTAAGGGTTTTATAAAGAAAAATAAGATAAAGTAAAAGAGCCAAAAAGTTTCCTTCTCATTACTGAGGTTAAGGTGCAGGTGTAGCATTAATTAGCTTCATTAATCATTTTCAGTGTATGGTCCTCACAAAGATAGTAAAACCAATGTGTGTGTGTCTGTGTGTGTGTGTGTGTGTGTGTGTGTGTGTGTGTGTGTGTGTGTGTGTGTGTGTGTGTGTGTGTATGTCTGTGTATGTCTGTGTATGTGTCTGTGTGTGTAATTTTGGCTCTCTTTTCTCTCAACAGCTATCACTCAATTATCTTTGGTGGAAACTTAATGTTGCATCACTGTCAGCTCCTTTAACAGCTACAGTAGGGTGCATAATTATTGGCACCCCATGGGAGTGGAGTGGGGTCTGGAGGGGTTGATAAGTCTCTCAAACATATGACAAAATAACTGGTACCTTAAAATATATTAAACGTAAAATCCTTAGATCAGAAATAAATATATTGAAAAAGGTAAAAAAGTTGCAATTAGTTGAAAATAAAAAAGAGGTTGAAATGCATGGGGAGTGGTTCAAAATCCTCCAATAAATGTTTCCTTTATACAGGGTCTCCATATTTACATTCAAAATACCACTCAGTTTCATAAAGGCTGATAGTAAATTTTTTATTTAAATGCTCTGCCTGTGAGTTGCTTTTGATGAAACCTGTTGAAAAAATTGTAATATTATACAACAAGAAAACATTCATAAAACAAAGGTAAAATTTTCATTTCAATTTTCAACAAGCATAAAATAAGTGACCTGGAGGGAAATAGCATGTGGTTTCAAGCAGGGATTATGTGGAAAAAGAAAATTAAGTGCTCTCCTCGGATTGTAGCTAGACAATTTAATATATTATGTAACATGAATGCAACAAAGTAGATTATATAAATCTGTAGAAACATTTTGTTCTGGTTCAGGGCTCAGAGTAGTTGCCTCTCTGTATATTCCATAATGCACATTTATTTCCAGGCTGTATGAACATCACTACATGAAACTAGAAGAATTAAATTTTTTTCTGGCTGGTATTTTTAAGGTGATATGTTCATGGCCTTGCCCTGTCCACTGTGTATTACAAAGCACAGCTTTACTCTGACACACCATGCTCTAAGAGGCTTATAGCCATATATGTGTATGTGTGTGGTCAGGGTTGAGGGACACAGTCATAAAAGTGGAGATGCAATTAATGGCATATGTACAAATATAAAAGGCATTAAACTTGCATTTGGAGTGTATGTAAATGACTCCTGGTAGCCTATTATGTAATTACCAGCAGAAGACCATGACCATACATTTTGGTGAGGCAGGACAAAATTAATTACAAAATTGGCTCAAATAAAATTAATGAGTAACCCTGTAATAGGTCATTTTGTCTCAACAACATGCAGTCGACAAATAGTCAAAAACACAAAAGAACTAAAACTAAAGGTATTGGAAATTGGAAATTTTTCTCTCCTTTTGGGTGGGAAACAAGGTCACGGTGGTGCACATTTCTGGTGTACAGCCATTATCCACTCCATATTCCCCCTTTCCCTCTACCAATCGTTGCAATGTATCTTAAAACAGAAATGGTTCTGTACATATTAGACACACTGTCTGCACTTAGACTTTGTTTTTGTTTTGACTTTGATCTATTTAAGGATTTAAGGAAGACACAGACATTTGAAAAATCAAAGCCCCTGTCAATGTATTATCATAATTAGCATCTTATAATTAGCTGTTGTTTCTGTGGAAAATTTTCCATCAACTGCAGTTGTTGTTTTTCTTAATAACATTATTAATATAATAATAATAATAATAATAATAATTATAATAATAATTATAATAATAATAATAATAACACTTATAATAAATAATATCTAATATCTCTTCTACTTCTGTCTAATGACAGACATGCATTATAGGTTATATGGATACACAAACACATTATACCAAAAGCTCCCTTCAGTAGGTTTTAAATGACACCAACACCACATTTCTGTGATCTACAGTGCCGAAGAAAGTCATGGAAGGCGTGCATTTTAGCTGACTTTGGAGCTCTATTTATAGTTGAAAGGATGTCTCAGGCACTACTACAGAGCTCATTATGTTTCAATTGATAATTTTCCCCAGGTATGAGGCTTTGTTTTGTTCAGTGAATGGGGGAGTATTTATGCATTTATTTATTTTTGAAGGTCCACTATTTAGGATTCAACCAGTTGAATGCCCCTTTCTTACCCCTCCCTTTCCAAGAGCATATTAGAATGTATAGTGGCCATCAGATTAGGTGCCTGTAGCATACTTCCAAGTACTTACATTCACACTTCCTTGCTTTCCCATGCTAAATAGAAAGTATGATCCTCCATTTTTCAAAATTTGTGTTTGGAAACTTGTTAGCCAAGCTAGTTGTTTAACTTGTTAGATCTGACCAGCAAATGCTCATTTTTATTTTTTATTTTTAACGCTTCCTTTCTTCTTCTTTGTTGTCCTTTCGGTGCTTCCTTCCAGATTCATGCTGCCACTTATAAAAATGTGAAACGCGGAAGGTGTTTTCTAGAGGTTTGTTCATTCTGGATTATTGCCATGTTGCGGCTCCGTAGAGGTGGACTCGGACCCTATGTAGATATAAAGGGCTCATTCTAAGCTTAGGAAAAGACAACGATTCATATTTACAGGTAATTATACACTAATGAAAACATACTTATGAATTCCAAGTATATTATGGAATACATAATCAGTTTCTGATAATAGATACCCTCATACCTCCCTACATAGTGGACCTTTAAAATATTGTGAATCTGTAGTAAATTTTTTTTTACAATATTTAACCTCTGTTCATAGCAATTTTTATACAGACATAAAAACACATTGTTTTGCATTTTTTTTAATAATTCATAAATAAAAAGAAATTTAAGTCATAATTTTCATTATTGAATTTTTGTTTAAAAAATTCTGAGAATCAAATTGAATCAAATTGTGAAGCCAGTATCGTGAATTGAATTGAATTGTGAATGGAGTGTTTTGTTATACCCCTATTATGTATGGGTGTATATTTTATCCCACTGGAATGCTATGTATACCTGAGAGACCTTTGTGAATGTTAGGTCTTTAGTACATTCCTGCTATAGGTTCTGAGCAGCAGTATTGAAGCATGGGGTTCAGGCAGCTTGCCAGATTAGACAGTTTTCTATCCAAATTGGCCTGAATTTGGTTGGACTGTGCAGGGAAAAAAATATGCTTGGGCATGTGGACAGAACTGGGAGCCTTTTTAGGCACTGAGGTTTGATAAAGTATAGAGTTGGCTTATTGATACAGTTGTTGTAACACGTATTGCGACTCATGTTTTCCATATGCAACAAATAATACAGTAATGTGAAAATCTTGGTACTGCTATATAATTGTCACACCACTACACCATTCCACTTAAATTTCCCCAAAATTTCCCATGCAAGCTCCAGTAACAGCAAATAATGGTGTGAGTACATGGGTGTCATATATTTTTGGAATAGTTGGATTCCTGACAGTTATGATAATGTTAACAGTTTTGTTGATAATAGAGCATGTTGTTATCTTTAAATTATTTTAGCTTCACTGACTTCACAATTCAGATTATTTTGCTTACTTGATGAATGAAAATTTATTTAAGCGCTGCTAAACATTCAGATGCATGCATAACACACTTACCTACATTACCTACTTGCCTACAATTACCCATCAGAAGCTTTTCCATGACAGTTTATCTCACTTCTTTTTCATACCTCATTCAAGGATAATTTATTTGTTTCAAAATATTAATTATTTGCTATTTTTAAATTTTACTCAATAGCTGTTTAAATGATAAGCTAAGTACTATGTGCAAATCAGGCTTAGTGTCGATTACTGGAGTTCAGGTCATAGAAGGATGCAGGGAGAAAGCAACAGATGCCACGCTCAAGAACTAAGCCCTCAAAGCCGCTGAGTCCTCCCCGCCCCTCACACACACACACACACACACACACACACACACACACACACACACACACACACACACACACACACACACACACAAGGAGAGTGTGAGATGTGTTCAAGCCTTTAGTGTTGCCCGACAGACACACCTTTTTCCACTTCCTTTTTTCTTTCTTTTTTTTAAATTTGTGATACAGCAGGGAGAAGCAATGATCACCAAACACAGGAAGCGAGTATTGATTTACATTTAGGAAATTGGTCATCTGTTCTAGAAAGGAGTGGATTAAAGGGGATGTCATGTACTTTCCTGGGTGAGATTGCAAACAGTTCACTTGTGCAGTAGTCGTGGAGGAACAAGCAACACACAAGTGTAGTTGGTATGCCACCCAAGAAAAAGGTAAAAAGCATCCCCTTTGAGTATTGTTTGTTTGCTTGTTTGTTTGTTTGTTTGTTTGTTTGTGTGTGTGTGTGTGTGTGCATGTGCATGTATGTGTGTGTACATGTGTGTGTGTGTGTGATGGGTGATGATTTGAAAGTACCATCTGAGGAGAAAGCCATCTGTTGCATTCAGCAGTAATCCATGTGAGCCTTAGCAGCTCTTCTTTACTGCTTTTAGCTGCCGTGTACCGAGATTAAGACTGTGCTGTATATTGCATTGTATTGCATATTGTATACCTTTACAATATCATTTCTATGGCTGTATAATATCATTTATTCATTCATCTTCAGAAACTTCCAAGAAACTTTCTGTTTCTT
Organism: Notoglanidium macrostoma; assembly: GCA_030068235.1. Lineage (NCBI taxonomy): Eukaryota > Metazoa > Chordata > Actinopteri > Siluriformes > Auchenoglanididae > Notoglanidium > Notoglanidium macrostoma. Next base: position 9,906 of record JAQQZR010001739.1, read on the forward strand.
TAAAACTGTTTCTTTAAAATAAAGTGGTCAATTATTTTACAATGCAATTCCATTCAGGGATTTGTTTGTATAAACAATTTTGCTCCATATCTGTACAGCTGTAACAATTCATCTGTAACACTAAGCTGCATTTCTGTGCAGGAAAATTGGTTGCCTTGGAAGATATCAGAAAGTCACTGAAAATACTGGTTCTGCTATAATAAAGGTTTTAATTACATACACACTGTTGTTTTAAACAAAACAACGGCTATACTCAAACTTTAATGAAAAAAATTCTTCTACAGATTTAATGGAAAGGTTCCTCTGTTTTTGCTTTGAAATGGCATTTGTCTCTTCCTCTGTCTCTTCAAATCCTGGAATGACCTATGTGATCGTAATCTCCTTACAGAGATGCAATCATGACTGACAAGAGTAAAGCAGAGACAGAGGATCTATCTAGCACTGTAGTTTGGTGTGCTGTTTCTGCTACACCACTCACTTGCATGTCATTAAAAATTCATTAATTTCTTCATTCATTCACTTTTCTGTAGTAACCATTTTATCCTAGCATTGAGATTGATTTTGATCCTATCCTAGGAACATTGGGTGTGAGGCAAGGCTGTCTTATAGAGCCACACACACACACACACACACACACAT
>JAQQZR010001740.1:0-10543 GCA_030068235.1 Notoglanidium macrostoma
TTATCTAATACTTTTCAAAAACCCGAGAGACAACAACCAGATTGCCATTTTGGGAAGACAGATGTATCCTGGTAACACAAAGTTTTTTCTGGAATATTTAAAAAATGCTACAGAAAAGCCCTACGGATACCTCCTGATTGATTATAAAGCCAAAACCCCAGATTCATTTAATCTCAGAACAGACTTGCTTTCAGAGTATCCGGCTGTTTACGTACAGAAAAAGAGTTGAGATACGGTCCAACCATAACTGAAAGGATTCATAGAAACTTACCACATTTGAAACTCTTACTTAAAGTTAAACCTGCACAAAGACGTGCAGTCATTTTAAAATCGGCTTCGGATCAACTAATCCTAACCCTGTGTGAAGTCGCATTGAACATACTCCATGGCACTATACCTCTATCACACGCACTGTATAAAGAATTGGAAAAGAAGAAGACAGCGATTAAGCTTATTGCCGATAAAAAGATTGGTATACGTAAAAAGAGGCTTGTGTTAAACCAAAAGTGCGGTTTTCTTCTCCCTCTCTTAAGTGTGGCTGTGCCTTTTATAAGTAGTCTACTTGCTGCAAGACCAAGTTAGATCCAATGGAGTATGCTGAGAAAATGTATTTAGTCCCCCAATGTCAGCTGGATAGGTTAAATAATGACACCACACCCATACCTCTAAGACAAACTGTTGAAAACTTGGATGCGTCTATAAAAAACTTTTTGAGCAAAGGTGATTTGAACCATCAGGAAAAAGTCAAACTGTATACATCATTGTTACAGAGGTATTTGTCACTGGTTAAGCAGGGAGAACTTGAGACCAATACTTTAACACTGAGTCTACCACAAACATCCATAAGCACCAATAGCCCAAGACACAAGCTGTTCCCGATGCTGACAAGGTTGATCAGATCGTTAAAGAGGTTTTAAACAATGTGCCATCAAGATATAAAAAGAATGCTCAATACATATTGGAAAAGATGTTTAGCTCACGGCATATAGCATCATGGAGTGAAACAGGGGAATATGTTTTTAAAGGCGTAGTCATCCCCGGATCGCACATATTTGATTTGGTAAAAAGTGCCACAGCGCCACAGATGGTAGGAGGTAGGATGGTAGGAGGCCAAAGGGGTGGCGAGAATTTCTGAGTGCTATAGCCGAACTAAATATACCACTTTCCATAGTTCCAAACAGACGTGTTAAAGAGGAAATCGATTCTTTTAAAAAGACAGATACGCAGAGGTATGCATCCCCGGTCAAGGGTTCAGCCCACCCCATATTTTCACCACCTATTTTGGATACCGCGGCATGGCTGGGGTTTTAAATACAAGTTGATGTAATCACGTATTTGTTGCAATATATGTAATTTGATTTGTCTTTGTAGTGTCTTGTTTTCCAAAATGTCAATAAACACATGCAATATATGTAATTTGATTTGTCTTGTTTATTTATTATTGTAGTACATCAATACATCTTTATAAACATCTCCACCTTTTGTACAAGTTGTATACAGTTAAACAAATTAGAAATACAAATACACGGTTGTAATTTGTGGACAAATAATGTAACCATGTTATCATTTTTAATCAAATCTTCAGAATATTTACAAATCACATCTTCATAGTCTAAACCTCTTGACATATGATAGAGGAAAAAAACAGTGTTCACCACATTTAACCGATGTAAATTCTTGCACTTGTTTGGATGAAAATTGTAATTGTAATTGTAGGTTTGTACACATGGTCCTTACAAATTTGTAAATGGATAGCAGAAACACCTTGTTGTTTGGCTTGTTACCAAATCTGTCAAAAAAACATCCGACATGATCCTCTGTTATGTACACAGCCAACCAGTGTTCACCTGGCAGGGCTGAACTATGAGTATTGATTATCACAGATGATGGTAATTTCTGCACAGGGGTTTTGGGTATTTGATCACACTCTAGCACACCAAGAAAATGAGTGTTTGTGGAAATTTTATACATAATCGCAGACAGCTGAATGGTGTTCATGGTCTCAGTAGTAATCTACCAGAAACTGTCTACGGTTGGACACCTCAATTATACTGTCAAATATGGTATACACTACCAGATTAATGGTGTTTGGTAGCGGTTGTCTGAAACGAGTTTCCAGCCTAATGTTTCCTGACTTGATTAATGACAAATGCTGGCTACACTCCTCGTCCGGTGTGAGGTTAAAGGCGTAGAGCGTGTAGCCGTTTAAAAATTCTTCTCTGTCAATAGCCAATGCCCTATTTTTTAAATGTCTTCTGGAGGCTAGAGCTAGTTGGTAAAACTCATGCACAGCTGACCCCTCTAGATATCGCAGTTGTAAGGGCTTAGCCGGAAATTGTTTCCCGTCCACATAGACGGCCAAGAATTCTAAGTCATAATGCTTGAATGCAAATGGGTTCTTATTATATGCACCTGTAAATGCATCATTATCCACCATGCCTATCACAATAGATTTGGGTAATGTTCCTAGAAACAAATTTTCTTGATTGGAAACACGAGTACCTGCGGGTATTGAAAAAGTTTTCAGACACACCCTATCAACAGAATATTTAGCCGTGGCAGTGAGTAATGCCTGGGCATGACCTAGTCTTATAGCCAGGGATACCAAAAATTTTAACAAATAAGGAAACTGCAACAATGTTAATTTTATATGCAATATTGTCACTGCGCATTAGACAAAATTCCTCCTTTGCCTGGGTCATTCTGATTTTAATATTAACACCATTCAACATCAGTTGTTCCTGAAAAAATATGTCACTGTGGATTGGGGATATCAATTCCACTACATTGCTAGCGTTTGAAAATGTTGCCCGCTTTGTCAGCCCATGATTTTCACCAACTGTGTCAGTCACGTCCATATGCCCCGCTGTGTCCTTGTAAAATAGACCGGCAGAGAAAAGGGATTCCAGGGTGTGATTGTCATAGTTAATTAGTATATTATAGTATTCTATGATACTCCGATAAAGGTATGTGTTTGAGCTCTGTGAGATCAGCCTGTCCGACAACGAGACATCGACCTGGGAAAATATGGTGGCTCCCGGGTTGTTTATCAATCCAACACTAGCTCCGTCATCTATGTCCCTACCATCAGGTCTTGTGATTTTGAGTCTAGTCAATAGAAGTGTCTTGTTTAAGTCGATATAGTCTTCGCCGTTCCCAGCAATAAAAAACTCCAACAGCGCCATGTCAGAGAGGGCTGAAATAGGTGGTACTCCCACATATGTGGAAGATGATAAGATGGCACTGGGTATGGCAGCCTGGTCGCGAGCTCCCGCAAGCAACAGTGTTTTTTGTGTTTAATTAGAATTTTCTTTTATTTCATCACTTATAACACGTTATGAATTCTTGTTTACGATTGCCAAACCTTACTAGAAATAAGAGCTGAACTTTCTTACCGTCTCCTGGAGTTTAAGTTTTGGAACACTTATCCTCCTTTTGTAGAACCCCCTTTCATCTTGTCTGAGTCGCCTTTGTCCTGGGTCCCTGGAACATGCAAATACCGGCGTAGAGGCAGAAGATATGGCATTCTGGTTCGACTGAAATGGTGCGCTAACAGACCACTGCTCCCCTGCTTATTATTGGCTAATGTGCAGTCTCTGGAGAACAAGTTGTGCGAACTTCGGGCACGGATCTCATTCCAATGAGAGACAAGGAACTGCTGCGTGATCTACCTCACAGAAACCTGTCTGTCAGACAAGATACTGGACTCCGCTATTGATCTCCCGGGGACAGGTCGCGCGAGCTAACTGGGAAAAGCAGAGGCGGCGGCATGTGCTTCATGATCAACAACAACTGGTGTGATTATGCAAACGTGCACCCGATAAAGTCCTTTTGCTCACTGGACCTGGAGTATCTGATCTGATGCTTATGTGTCGGCCATTCTGGCTACCGAGGGAATTTTCAGCAGTCATTATTACGGCTGTCTACATTCCCCCACAAGCCGACACTGACCGAGCACATGGGGAACTGTACAACGCGATCAACAGTCAGGAGGGTTAGGGGCCATAAATCACAGGGTCATCAATCATTTTAATTTACAGTTTGACAGAAAGTGTAGGATATATACTACTAATGTCCATAAAGGGAAACAGTGTTGAAGATGTAGAGGAGAACATGATTATGGTGAATGTGGTAATGATTTTACAGTTAAATGTTGTAACTGCAGAGGAAATCACACAGCAGCTTATGGCACATGCACAACCAGGAAGTAGGCAGAGGAGATTAACAAGTAAAATCAGAGCAGAAAGTAACATAAATGTAACATTTTATATATATATATACACAAAAATACACAGTAGTATGCATATTTTGTATGCCATAACAAGCTTTTCTTTTTTTTTCTTTTTTTTCCCTTTTATTTTGGAACAAACAAATCAAATAGACTTTACTGATTCATTAATGCAAGAGGCATTATCCTTTGGTGAAGATTATAAAGAGCATACGATATTACACAGTCCACTGAGGTCTTATTCAAGTGCCCAGGATGTCAACATTCACTCCTTGTGAATCCTTGCACTGAATTTCTTTCTGAATAAAAGTGAAGGAAAAGTGGTGATAACGTATATAACTAGGAGTATGAAAGAATGCTGACTGTGCTGCTTATAAAGACAGCCATCTTTGAAGGCCATTCTCTTTCCATTGGCTTCTGTTACATTCCATTTATCTTTTCACATTGGCCTATTGCTAACATTGAACAAGTAGACATTTTCCTGTCATTCCTATTATCTCATTTTATGTTTCTATGTTCTGTTTGGTGCGGCACGGTGGTGTGGTGGTTAGCACAGTCGCCTCACAGCAAGAAGTGCTCGATCCCCGGGTCAGCCAGAGTGCCTTTCTGTGCGGAGTTTGCATGTTCTCCTCGTGCATGTAAGGGTTTCCTCCCACAGTCCAAAGACATGCAGATTATGTCAACTGGCTACTGTGAATGCAAGCGTGTATGGCTGTTTGACTGTGTTGGCCCTTTGGTGGACTGGCAACCTGCCCAGGGTGTGCCCGAAGATGCTGGGATTGGCTCCAGGTTCATAAATATAAAGAAGTAGAATCAAAAAATTTGTTCTAATTCTAATTAAAATAAATCTGAATTATACTGAATTGCACAGCACCTTTGATCTAAAGCTAGGACTATTAAATGTCTCTTACATCTAAAGCACTTATTGTTAATGAAATTATTACTAATCAACAATTTTATGTACTGTGTTTAACAGAAACATGGATACCCCGTGACCCAGATGGATAAAGCAATATAGATAATGGATGGATGGATGGATGGATGTTCTGTCTGTTGTTTGCCTTTTGTGTGCCACGTCACATGTTTTTTAAACTCCTCAAGTCCTCAACAAGCCTTAACTTGTATTTACTGTCTCCCAGCAGGCTATGCTATTCTCGCTGACGTCATTTCCTGTTTTCGAATCGTTTTCCGGGAGTTTTGCCGCTGTTGGCGTTTATGTTATATGTGTTTTTTTTAACATCAGTACTTCTGCGCTATTATTTTATTTCTTGCAGTGTTTTTTTCCTTTTTTCCTTTTTTCCTTCTGCTATGTTTTCTTTTCTTCTTTCTCTTTGGAGAACGTGATTTTTCTCTTTTTAATTTTTGGTGTTTAAACGCTGTTATGGCAAATCGTGTCCAAATTTAAGCGACACACAAATCACCAGGAGGCAAACTTCAATGATAAACGTTTAATTGGTCCAGAGAAAGTTCAGTTACAGAAATCACACAGACAGGGTCCAGGAGAGATAAGTCGGACCCCTCCTTTTTGTTATTCCCCTGTATATATACTTTTCCAAAGTTACATATACATTTAACCCAACCCTAGGGGCGTGCCATGTCTCAAGTGACCCCACTGCACTGTGATCGATTTCCGAGAATTTTACCTTGTTTATCGCTACGGAGGGGGCTAGGTCCTCCTCCTTTCTACTACACTTAATGCTGCAGAGGGGGCTAATGCCCCCTCCTTTTCACTATTCTCGATTTCACGATTTCTATAATCGAATCTGTTATTAATGTTTATGGTGTCTAGTTTAGTGATTTTACAAGATCTCTTGTGACATGCCGCGCTTCCAATATATTCAGGGCATTCACCTGTCAGATCTCCCGGTACTTTCCGCACCACTCCCAAACCAATCCTTATCATTGCTGGCTATTATTAGGCATACTTATATCGACTTTAAAGGTCGTGTTATCAAGCGCATTTACCACATACTATGGGTCTGCAATTAAGCCAGCTCTGCAAATGCATGAGTAAGGGATAGTCATTTTGCTGATATCTGCACACACACTAGCACACACACATTGGGAAGAGGTGTCAACTAGAGCTGTTTTAGAAGGGCAAAGGTCTCACCCTGCACCGTGCACATCTGGGTTTTGCTGCAGGACTTCACACCTCTGATCTATGCTGTCGGCCTTCACCGAGCAGCTAGCCCACATATAATCGCCATAATACAGAAGCAATGAAACAAACAAGAGTTCACACAAAGTTTAATACAGAGAATTCTTCCACATTCCCCCCTTATCGGCTTTCAAAACCGATACCACTTCGTCTGTTTTTCATCTTCTGCATCTTGTGACTTTACGCCACATAGAGACGCTTGTGGGGACCATGGGGAGAGGTTAGTAGCACTTCGCCCGCAGTCCTTGTCGTCTTCTTTGTGAAGGCTCTCCCTGTATCAACATAAAAACAGAGGCACCACATACACCACAGACACATCTTGAGATAGGTCAAGGAGGAAAGCTGATTAGTTTGGGCATCAAACATGCATATACTATCTACTTGAGTGGCCTTATCTTAGTGGAGGAAGGCGATTAAGGTCATGACTGAGACGAGGATTCCCATTCTGAACAGAGTGCGTGTGACATACAGGACTCTTGCACCGTCTGAGGCCTGCTGGGTATGTTGGATGAACCCTTGCCACCCACCACTCTCTTCCATCCATCCGGCGCATTTGTCTGTGAGGAAGTGTGTTAGAATCAAAGACAGATACTCCGGGTTTTCTGTGCTGCATGTGGAGGAGGCTATGTCCTCTGCCAGCACCCCAACGAAAGCAAACATAGCCGTTATGCGACCCCAGCTCAACACCCCATCTGATAAAGTTTGAGTCAGTGCCTGTGTCAGGTGTTCTTGGAGACACTCACTGCAGGCACATGAGGTCAGCAAAATTCGGGACATAGCTTTCAGTTCTTGTCTGTATGTCTGTAGCGTGGTTGTAGTATACTCACGCATTGCGGCAACTGCTGCATTGGGCGGGGGCCCCTCTTGGCCCAACCAAAAGTTCACATAATCTCTCGCTATTGCCCATGTAACATCAAGGGACACCGCCATTCTGGTCCTGTAAGATCAGGCAAGCTGAAGTAGTAAACCAATTGGAATTTGTATTACGCATATGAGTGGAAGAATGCATCTAAAATTTTGAAGATTTGTTTCCTCCTTAACCCCTGCCTACTACTTCCCCTACTTTCCTTAATTAACTGCTCTAATTCTAGACCCGCTCACCCTGACTCTCTGGAGAAGTTAAGTTCAACATTCCTATCTACATGTAACGTCTCTAGTGGCTGAAACACAACACAATACATAATAAAAAGGAAACTTATCACAGTCTTTACGAAGTCTTATTAAGGTAAAAGGAAACTTATCAACTACCAAATACTATTTTTCCATAATCATAGGATGATGCCTACGGTAGCTATTAAAACATCACCTTCCTAGGCGAAGTTCTTAACATAGATTACACTTTGACATACTTGCGAGCTTCAAGCAGTTACTGCGAGCTATAATGCTAAACACTCTTTTTTTTTTTTTTTTTACAATGAGCCCAGGCTCATGGCCCATGAACGCACCTGTTCTTTTAGATCAGGGGTGACCTTGTTCAGCCTTGAATTAAATCTTAAATTTGGTTCCTTTCCTTTTTCCCAATTAATCTCCTCATCATTGACTTTATCCCAGTTCCCAATTTAGTTGTCTTTTTTTTTTTTTAATTGCCAATTCTCACTTTCCCCATTTTCTTCACCAGGCATTGGCTGAATCTCCATAGTGCTAGTTGCAGAGGTGGATGGTTCTATCAGTGGCACATCTTCACCTTTTTCAGCTTCCTGGGTGTAAATTGCAACCATCATTTGCTTGGTTGCTGCTTTTAAGCACAGCTCCTTTAGGAGGGGCAGCAGGCAGCATAAAATTAAAGAGACAACTAACAACATAACCCCAATATTAATTGCCATTTTCATCAGCCATCCACCCCACTGGCCGAACGAGTTTGCGAACCAATCTGCGGAGAGTGGTGCAAATCCTGCATTCTCCTGGACTTCTCTCCTTAATTTATGTATTTTATTCATTGCCTGAGTGAACGAACCATCTGGTGCGGTATTATTGGGTATATATGTACAACATTGTTCTCCAAATAAAACGCATACGCCTCCTTCTTTTGCCAATATCCAATGCCTGTATATTTTGCAGTGTCATGAAACTTCTGGCTGACAATTGTTCTATTACTTTAAGGGCATCTTCTGTATAATTAATAAATCTCTGCTGGTTATAGTAGATATAATTAATCCATTCTATGTTTTTTCCAATCCCTATTTGGGGAATAATTGACTCGAACCCTGCTACAATTTCATTTCTAGCTTTATACTGATTGGGGATGCCTCTGGGCTGGCATGGGTTCCTGTGTGGTCTCTGAAACATGAGCCATCCATGAAGAACGTAACCTCTGCATCAAGAAGTGGTTCAGATTCCAAGTCATGTCGAAGTTTGGAATATGCAACAGACTCTGCAGCACATTTATGTGCAGTCCCCTCAAAGTTGAATGGGATACACTCTGCTAGATTTGCGATGCCACATTTGGATATGGTGATGTCAGGATATGTCAGGAGTCTGCAGTACTGCAGGGTTCGAGCTGATGTGAGCACAAACTTGCCTTGCTCCAGTAAGTCCGTTATCTTTTGGTGGGTGTATATTATTACTGGATGCCCCATTGTGAGCGACGCCACCTTGTTGAAAGCATTGTATACTGCTGCTACACCCTGGTAGCACTGGGGCCAGCCCTGTGCCACTCCATCCAATTTGGTACTGTAATACGCTATGGATTGCTTCTGTCGTCCTGTGCAGGTTTCCTGCATCAATACTGCCGACACGTAGCCACCTCTTCGATTGGCTACATATAGATGAAAAGGCTTTGTGTAGTCGGGTGTCACCAGCACTGGTGCAGTCTGCAGCTCTTGTTTGATGGACTCGAAGGCAACCATTGCATCAGAGGTCCATTCAAGTGGAGCTGTTAGCTGTCTAGATCCTGCTACCTTAATCATTGCTTTCAATGGGGCTACCTTGAGTGCATAATCCTCCACCCATTCTGATATGAATCCTGTCATTCCCAAGAATGTCATTATCTGACCTACCGTCGCGGGTCTGGGGGCGCTGCTTATACCCTTGAGGTGGTTTGGGGCTACTGCTCATGTGCCCTGATATATAATTTGGCCCAAGTACTCAACCTGCGGCTGGCAATACTGGAGTTTACTCAGCGAGGTCTTGTGGCCCCTGTGTGCCAATCTGGTTAGTACTGTGACGGAATCCTTGTGACACTCCTCAAGGGTCGAAGAGAAGAGCAAAAGGTCATCTACATATTGTATTACCCGACTTGTGACGTTTACTCCGGCTAATTCCTGTTTAAGGACTTGGTTGAAGATATGGGGCGAATGCTTAAAGCCGTGCGGCATTCGAGCATATGTGTATTGCTTCCCTTGGAATGTGAATGCAAACAGATATTGAACCTCTTTGGCCAGAGGTATGCTGAAGAAGGCTGAGCACAAGTCCATGACTGTGAAATACTTGGCTTCTACAGGGATGTTTTTACAGCAGTGTGTGCGGGTTGGGTACCTCAGCTGGATAATCTTCAACGGCCTCATTCACAGCTCTGAAATCATGTACCAAACCCCACTTAGCTTTGTTTGCTTTTGGCACAGGCACAATAGGCGTGTTGCAAGGGCTTCAAGTAGGAATCAACACTCCTGCTTCTAACATTCCAGAGATGGTTTTCTCAATGACTTTTAAGGCCTCCATTTTCAATGGGTACTGCGATTTTCTAGGCAAACACATGCCAGGTTTTAGCATCACTTGCACTGGGGACGCATTTTTTACCAGTTCTACATCTGTGTCATGTTGGGACCATAAACATCCTGGTACTTCCTGGAGCATTAGTTCTTTTAGGTCAGCCCCCCTTTCTCCTTTTCCATGCTCGAGGCTGGCCATTTCCTTGCACGTGGATACTAGCTCGACTTGCTCAGGGATTCCCATTGCAGATGCTTCACATAGGATTTTTGTCATTTTCCCATTTTTGTCGTACCACATGAGTGGGTGATCAGTGGGCAGCCACGTGGTAGCTTGACGTCATTTCCTGTTTTCGAATCGTTTGCCAGGAGTTTTGCCGTTTTTGGCATTTTTGTTATACATGTTTTTTCTGTTTTTTCATTAGTACTTCTGCGTTATTATTTTATTTCCTGCAGTGTTTTTTACTTTTTTCCTTCTGCTATGTTTTCTTTTTTCTTCTTTCTCTTTGGAGA
>JAQQZR010001741.1:0-10543 GCA_030068235.1 Notoglanidium macrostoma
CTCTCTACATTTCACACCTGCTCTCCCACAGCAGGCAGCCAACACATACACACACTCACACACACCGAAACTGAGGTTTACATTTTAAACCTCTACCCTTAATCAAGATATTAAATTTTCCAGGAAAATATCACTCCAACTGTTCAACACACTATAATCCTCTTTGCGTGCACACACACACACACACGCACTCATACGCACACACACACACACAGTATGTGTGTATGGTATTATGTACTAAGTGTTCTAAATATTGTACATATTATATATTAATGAAATCTACCCAAACAGACAGGCTGTCAATCAAGCTGCTTATTAGAATATTAGGCCACACCCACTATGACTTTTTGTATTTCAGCGTCACCCCAATACCCCTTCTGACCCACCATAACCCCTGAGCCCTTGTGACTTCCTCATGCCTTCTCACCCCACTCATCCTTGTGTATGTTCTCTTCGCAGCAGCTCCAGATCCCGGCGTGGAATGTGGGGAAGATGAAGCGGTCATCCCCGGTTTCCCAGGTAAACTGGGTGGAGCCGTTGGTAAACAGGTCAGACGGTGTGCAGGTGCTCCGGCGCAGAGGAGAACACAGTGGCTTCGGGACCTTCTGGACCCCCGAGCACCAATTAGCCGCAAGCAGAGAGATGAATGACAGCAAGAGAGAAAACAGTGTCTGGAGGAAAGACAGATGAGGAGAGCGCAAACGAGACCAACACGCCATCTACTGAAACACAAACACACACACACACACCATGTGCTGCTGTTACAGTACAATACTGACTGATGATGTGGTTTATTGCAGCAGAGTTAATGTTACCCCCCTGAAGCTGATTATTTTCCTGTCACAGCACATCACCAAGTGTTTTATTCCTCTTTTACTACAGCAACTTACTAATAGTTACCCATTGTTTATTTTCTAAAGAGCATCTCATATTTTTCCATTTAAGGTTCCATAAAATTTTGTGAAACATCAGAGTGGTCTCTTACATAATAGCAGCTATAAACACTCATTCCTTCACCAGCCTCGCTTTATTCTCACTCATGAAGTTAATAAATGAAAAATAAACAAATAAACAAATAAAGAAAAAAATAAATAAATAAATGCAGCTTGCCATATTACTGAGAAATGACAAAGAAGTATAAACTGCTACTCAGAATATGTCAGAAAACCTAAAGTTCCAGCTTTACCTCTGAGTGTTACACAGTGCTGACACTGGGGACGTCTTCCATACATGATACAGAAACACATTTCTGCTTACAGAAAACTTCACCATATCAGTGATTACACACTTTTTTTAAAACATGTTTTTAATCTGTTAGTGTGGTGCATGTGTTGCACACATCTCTGTGTATGAGCTATTACTATAGAAAAGGTTAGAACAAACACATTAGTATAAACCTGTGATTTGCAGCTGCATCACTCAGTAATTTACAGTAACAGCAGTACACATCTATTATTACTTAGTTAACACAGTAAAATGTAGAATCATAAACAAGACTACAAACCCTTGCAGCACCAGAAAGAAAAAATAAAAACAAGATAAAGATGCAGCATACAAAGAAAGTTAAGACAAGAAAAAGAACAAGGAAACAATTACAGTGCTAACAGACATCACTTTATATAAAATAAGCACAAAAAGGGGTGAAGTTAAATTACTTATCATTAGCATTGTAAAATTTGCTCACCTTCTCTGTTTATCTGAAAAATATGTTAAATTCTCTCAGAATTAAGCTCTTCTCCTGCATAATCTGGATAACACGCACACACACACACACACACACACACACACACACACACACACACACACACACACACACACACACACACACACATATATATACATCAGAACAGATTAAATCACTGTGCTGTAATCTGCTTTAGATCATTCATTCTCTCTCTCTCTCTCTCTCTCTGTCTCTCTCTCTCTCTCTCTCTCTCTCTCTCTCTCTGTCTTTCTCTTTTATATTGAACATATTGTTATGCTGATGTCATTGGCTGCTAAAGTTATATAAATATTGTGTAAATATAAATTGCATGGGTGAAACCAGTAGGACAGGCACATAGGGGGTTGGTGTAGAGTACAATGCTTTGGACACCAGGTTCAGACACCCTTTTTCTGTATGCTTGAACACAAAAGGTTGTAACCAGAGGGTCCAGTGATTGAGACTATGAGGAGTTCTTTGGTTGGTTAAAGACCCAAGTGAGGGAGCATGGTTGATGAAAACCTCAAACGCTACTCCCTCCAATTAATGGTGCAACTGCTTGACTGCCCAAACTGCTGCAAGGCACTCCTTTTCAGAATAGTTCCTCTCAGCTCCGGTTAACAGATGGGATGCATAGACAATTGGTACTTCTCATTCCCCTAGGATCTAAGACAAGACAGCACCCAACCCCACCTCACTAGTGTCGATCTGGAGATGGAATAGTTTGACAGGTCTGGATGTCCCAGAACAGGAGGCTACACCATAGATTTCCTCAAGTTATGGAAGCTGTCCTGGCACTCGTCCATTCAGACCCATGATAACATTTTCTTCAGTAAGCTACACTATGTGGACAAAAGTATTGGGACACACCTCTTAATTATTGAATTCAGGTGTTTCAATCAGACCCATTGCCACAGGTGTATAAAATCAAGCACCCAGCCATGCAGTCTCCATTTCCAAACATTTGTGAAACAAAATGGGTTGTTCTGAAGAAGTCAGTGACTTCAAGCGTGGTGCTGTGATAAGATGCCACCTTTACAATAAGATGGTTCATGAAATTTCATCCCTACTGGTTTTTCCATGGTCAACTGTAAGTGGTATTTTTGGCAAGTGGAAGCATTTAGAAACAACAGCAACTCAGCCACGAAGTGGAAGACCATAGAACATAAAGTCATAGAGTGGGGTCAACGACTACTAAGGTCCATGGTGCGCACAGATCGCCAATGTTCTGCTGATTCCATAGCTGAAGTGTTCCAAACTTCCACTGGCATTAATGCAAACACAAAAACTGTGCAGCGGGAGCTTCATGGAACAGGTTTCCACGGCCGAGCTGCTGCATGCAAGCCTCACATCACCAAGTCCAGTGCCAAGTATCAGATGGAGCGGTGTAAAGCACCACCACTGGACTGTGAAACAGTGGAAATGTGTTCAATGGAGTGAAGAATCACGCTTCTTTGTTAGGCAGTCTGGTGGGCGAATCTGGGTTTGGCGAATGCTGGGAAACTTTAGGTACTCAGCCTTCGTCTTCTCAGGATTGGCAGAAATACCCTTTCCGGAGACTACATGAATGAGGAACTTTATGGAGTCCTTACAGAAGACACATTTCTTGATATTAAGAGTTAGTTTGGCTCTTTTTAGTCTCAAGAAGACTTGACGGAGGTCCTGCAGGTGTTGGGTCGGATTAGGAGAGTACACAAAGACGTCATCGATGTATATGAAACAACAATGTCTCTCCATAAGCCATTGGAAGGTGGCTGCAGCATTCTTAAGCCTAAAGGGTAAGATCCCTGAGGGGTATAGTGCAGAAGGGTACAGTCCCTGAGGGGTGGTAAACACTGTCAATTTATTGTGCTGGTGAACCTGGTTGACCCATCTGACTTTAGTGCTAACACCACCAGGGATGCCCAGGCAGAGGTTGATGGCTTAATGACCCTATCGTGTAGCATTGTCTGGATGTGTTGAGCTATCAGGGCATTTGGTCAGGGTTATGGAATGATGCGTGAGGGGCGTATAGCCAAGGAACTTGTACTTTAATGATGGAAATTGGTCAAGAAGCTGCAGCACCTTTGGTACCTCTGCCAGGTGAACACCAAGGATTTTGGTGCTCTTGACAATCTCCACCAAGGATCCGTCAGCGTTCAGTGGAGAGTGGTCATGCTGTGCTCTTCTGAAGTCAACAATCATCTTTTTGTTTTATCCACATTTAGACAAATTGTTGACTTTGCACTAGTCCGTTTGCTGCTGCACCTCCTCTCTGTATGCTGACTCATTGTTCTTGATGATGAGACCCACCACTGTCATGTCATTGGCTAACTTGATTATGTAGGTTGAGCTGTGCATTGCTGCACAGTCCTGAGTCAGCAGAGTGAACAGTAGTGGACTGAGCAAACAGCCCTGGGGGGCCCCAGTGCTCAGTGTGGTGCTGCTGGAGATACTATTTCCAATCTGGACTGATTGTGAGCTCTTTGTCAGGAAGTCCAGGATCCAGTTGTAGAGAGAGGTGTTAAGGCCCAGTAGGCTCAGCTTCCCAATCAGGTGCTGAGGAATGACTGTGTTGAATGCTGAGCTGAAGTCTATGAACAGCATTCATACATACGTGTCCTTATTGTCCAGGTGGGTGAGAGCCAGATGTAGGGTGATGGCAATTGTGTCGTCTATAGAGGTTTGAGGTGATAGGCAAACTTCAGGGGGTCCAGTGAGGCTGTCAGCAGGGTCTTGATGTGCCTCATGACAAGCCTCTTGAAGCACTTCTACGGAGCATGTAAGTGATGTCTTGGAGTCTTGGAGAGAGTGGCATCATCTATGCACTTTCTGATGTAGCTGGTCAGTGATGACATTGGTGTTGTAACCATCGGTTGCAGCCTCCTTAAACATATACCAGTCAGTGTGCTCAAAACAGTCTTAAATGATGTTTAGTCCTGGCTCCTGCTGGCCAGGTTCTCACCTGCTTCAGAACCGGATTGGAGCATTTGATGAGTGGCCTGTATGCTGGGATTAGCATAACATAGTTGTGGTCTTAGTAGTCGAGGTGGGGCTAGAAACTAGTACAGAGTTCTGTCGGCATGGAATGCGGTGAGCCCATCTAGTTGTATGGCAGTGTCCTTAACTCTGTCACTGAGCCATGTCTCTGTGAAAACAAAGATGCAGCAATCTCTATACTCACGGTGGGTAGTCCGCTGAACTTAGATGTAGTCCAGTTTATTGTCCAGGGAGCAGATGTTGGAGAGCAGAATGGACCGAAGAGCCAGCCAGCTATGATTAGCTCTTAGCCTAGCATGGACCCCACCCATTTGCTGTGCTTCTGCATCCTTGCACACCACTTTCAGCATATCCTCCCTCAGCCACTGGTATCAGGTGACGCTGAGGACTGAAGGCCTGGGTCCGTAGCAGACCAAGGAAGTGTAGCATCTCCAACAGATCATCTTGCAGGTCAGGTTTTCACTGGTCCTTAATTTCCAGTAATGTTGGGCATAGGTACACATGATACTGCCAGGTGATACTACCGTGATCGATTGACCATTGTTTTTCCATGTTGACTGATGTTTAAGAGAGTAGGTGGATCCAGTGTCCAAAAGGGCTAACCCCTTCTTGTTATCTATAGCAACATCAATGACCATGACAGCCAGACATTCCTCTTCTTAGGACAAGACCTCCCCTCCTTGGAACGTTGAACCTGAGCCCCGTACTCTTTCTGGTTCGCCTGATCCTTCTCGATGAGGGTTCCTACTTGTACAATGTCAGCCACAGATGAATGCACGGCTACTCTCATGATCACCATTACCTGGGGTTTAGCATGATCTAGGATCTTCTGGACTATATCTAACCTTTGTGATGTCAGGCTTCCATTTCAGGCACAGAGCTCTGTAGCGAAGTCATAAACAAAGTCCCTGTAACCCAGTTAAAATTGTATATTTATAATGTTTTGTTTTATAAGTCTAAGAAGTTTATTTCATTCTGTGAAGTGGAATATTGAGATATTAATTTCAGTATAGGTCGAATTTATTATGTATTACAAGTCTTGTTCAACTGATCTGTATGCTAGTTTGTGTTTTTTGTGTGGTTGTACTGGTGTACTTTTGCGACCAGGAGGGTAACTTTTACCCATAGTTATTTGAGTTCCTCTGGCAACGGTTGTGTCTGTGATTCTGAAGACTGTGGATGAATGTATGAAAGTGACTTTGCCTTCCAGATGTCAGGTACTGTATTATGTTTTTTTCCCTTGTTCGCGAGTAGTGAAGCGGCCATTGTAGTACAGGCCACAATGCACACTAGCAATGATTCTGGCCTGCAACATTTTTAGCGGTCATGCCGGCTTGAGTTTGACTGAGTGTGTGCCCACAGAGTCAGAAATCTAAAGACCTTACCTCAAATACACAAAGTATACTTCTAAACAGCTTCATACTTCACGCAGTTTATTTTCTTTGTTGTTGTGTAATTAATTAATGTGAATTCACCCATGTAGAAGTTCAAAGCATTCTATTTCCTTTGTATTGATATGTAAATACACTTTATATGTTCATGACTATGGGTTTGAATTCTGTGTGTTCTATATGTTCAATATAGAAAGCGTTTGTGGTTTAAGGGAACTCAAGATATAAGTAATATTTTTTATTTTAGGGATAGGTAGAGTAATATAGAACTCAGGTCTAGCGTTTATTACTTATTCAGTGATAGACGGGCTACAGCCCTACACCTTATACTCCTTGGACTGTGCTCTTCGAGTTTGACCTGGAATCTGGAAGATAAAAAGTCCCTAAAAAAGGCCTCTCTGCTTTCCAACAATTCCTGGCAGACCCTTGTAACACTGCGTATAATGAAGAGAGGACTTCAGCATCAGTCAGCCGATGGAGAAACAAAAATTCTTCACAAGCCTCAATAAACCAGAATGTATCTCCCTTATCAGGATTACAACCTGAATTACAGAAAAATTGGAATGTTTTTTAAATTTGAATAAAATTAATAAAATATTGGCTCATGTGATTTGAAAGTCTTTTAATTTTCATTTTATTCAACTTTAAAGAATGTCCCAACTTTTCTGGAATTCGGCTTGTATATTCTGGTAATGGTCATTTAATGTGTAAGAAGGAAGGAGGTGAACATCTTGTATTGAAACTTCCCACTGGTACACCGTCTCTATCTTCAGCATATTGATTAGGTGTGCTTGTTAGATGGAAACGAGTCAACTCTCTCTTCCACTGTTCCTTCTAAAACTGTACACTATAGCCCAAGTCCAGTCCTCTGTCCCTGGGCTATTTATGTGATTCTTAAGGGGGGAATGTATCAGAAGAAGGAACATTACAGATAAGAGCTAGAGCGCCCCCAAGCTTTCAGGAGAAGTATATAGCAGCCTAGTCTAGGGTGTACCTCCCTTTGACGACAACAGATGTGTCTTGTAATTTATGTGCGGTGTCACACAGGGAAGCTAGAGCCAATACCAGCGGACAAGAGCAAGAGCTGGGGTACACCCTGGACAGGTCACCAATCAATCATGGGTATAACACAGAGATGAACAAACCATTTGACCCAGGGATTGAACCCAGAACCTTCTTGCTGTGAATAAACAGTGCTAACTGCTACACCACCATTCTGCCCAAAATGTACATGTTAGATTGAAAATCTTGTCCCTTCTCTGTCCTTTCCTTTTTCTTCTCTGTCCTGTGCTCTCCAGACAATTTAGGTCCTTATGACATGATCAAGGATGTTCTTTATCTTATGTCACACTTCTCACATAAGAGACTACAAGTCTCCTTTCATCTAGACAAAGGCATTCTTCTACTTATTTGTTCCCTTGAGAATATTATGACATAACGTGTTTCTGTGTATAAATACTTCTAGACTTTCTGCATTAAATCAGACTGAGTTTAACACGACCTTATGTCTACTGTTTACTCATGTCTCCAAGCGCTTGGCACAGAGGAAGAGAGAGAGACGGTTGCCAGAGTCTGAAAGAGATTGAACCTGAATCGAAGCTCGCGATAGCTCTAACAGTACATTATTATTATTTTATTAGTTGATTAGTTTTATTAATTAAAGAATTATTAATAATTAATTTTGATTACATACTTTTCTTTAATAGTTATTTATATATTTTTTATTATGTATATAATTAAAATGATCAATTTTTGTGATTTTGTTTTGGTGAAAGTGTGAAAGTACACAAAATGTAAGCTTCACCTGGTTGATCACTAGGAGAAGCTCTGATGGTTTAAAATAAAATACTTGTGTTTGTCTCGTGCAATCTGGAAGTGCTGTCTCCAGTTCTCTGTGTTTTAGAGCTCAGTAATTTACACAGTATAAGGAAGTTAATAATTAATAATTATAAGTAATTTACCCAGAATAAGGAAATTGTATAATGTGTAAATCCCTGAGTAGATTCTCACATTTTTTAAAGTTTTAATTGTAAAATTGTACAATTTATTTGTAATTTGTACCTAAAGGAACTGGGGTGGCAAGGTGATGAACCAAGAAGGTTCTGGGTTTGAACCTGGCAGATGACTGGGGTGGTTTTTCTGTGTGGAATTTGCATGCTCCCCCCCTGCCTACTTTGGTTTCCTCTGGGTGCTCTGGTTTCCTCCAAAAGACATGCAGATTAGGTCAACTGGCTACTCTAAATTGCCTGTAGGTGTGAATGGCTGTCTTTCTCTGCGTTAACCCTGTATAGATTGGTGGCCTGTCCAGGGTGTAACCTGCCTCTCACCTGGAGTCAGCTGGGATTGGCTCCAGCTTCCCCATGACCATGACAGATAAGAGGTACAGATCATGGATGGATGGATGATTGTTGGTTAACAATGGATGGTTTTTGGCCTCCTGCAATGCAGCTTGCAACTGACAATTTAATATTAAATGTTGCAATGCAATCCTCAGTTTTGTTTGAATTATTTTGATTAAAAATGTGAATGAAAATGTAATGAATTGCATGCCATATTGCCATGTTTTTTTTACCTCTTTATTCTTATGGTAATTCATAATCACCACACACTTTTGGTGTCAAAATTCAACTGAGAATGCAACCTGTCATCTCATCAACCAATGTATGCTTTTGTAAAAGTTAATCTCATCTGTTTTTATATGTTTATTGTGCTCTGTATACTGTGCTTACCTTGTGTATATTATGTTTTAGTCCAAGGTTTTTAATCTTTGGTTAAACAATTCATCAAGAGTGCTTGATTTATTATCTTAAATGGCATTAAAGCCCTGTAATTACTGTACAGCCAGCATAATTCACAAACCCCAATCTGATTCCTACAAAATCTGAACAAGCCAGAGTGATGTTATTGCATTTCATATGAGTCAAATTATGAATAAACTTATGATCATTTGCAGACTAGACCTGGGTGGATTTTTCTTCCAGCTCATTTCCTGTTAGAAAGCTTTCATTTTAAATGCAGGAATCCTGGTCTACCTGTTTTAAAATGTTTTGTCAAAGCAATTTTAAGAAGGTTGGGTAGAAAATAATGAAGAATTGGCCTGGACTAAGAGCCTATCTGTGTATGTGGTCTGTATTGTGTGATGCTAACAGATAACATGAACATCTTTAACCATACCCAAGTATGTATTTATGTACCTAAGAATGTATTTATTTTTTATTATAAGCACAAACAGATTGTAAAGTTAATATGAAGCTGGAAATGAGTTACATGAGAAAATGGTAGATTATTTCAGTAAAACATTTAAGTAAAATTCTATTTATTATTCAGCATTCTAAATTAAAATGCAAATTTTTGAATATTTTTGAGAAATCACAGACATTTATTAAGCAGGAAAGGAAGCATGATCAGCTTGATTATTGGTTTGGAGCATTTATATGTAGATAAACATTCATTATCAACAAAATTATTATTATTTTATGCATTATATATATATATATCCTCACATCTTCTTTAACCATCTGGTTTGAATCCTCCAGCGCTATAGAACAAGACAAATTCCAGCGCATAATTAGGAGAGCAGAGCGCATTATCTCTACCATCGTTCCAAGAGATCTACGACAGCAGGGCCACAAAGAGGACTGGCAGGATTATAGCTGACCCCTCTCATCCCGGCCACCATCTCTTTCTGCCTCTTCCATCCGGCAGAAGATTCAAGTCTGTCAAGGTCTGCACAACAAGTCATGCCAACAGCTTTTTCCCCAGAGCTTCCCCAGAGAAGTGGACAATCTGCACTTTAAATATGCTGCTGTTAAACAGACATATACACCATAAACATATTTACAACATATTTATTTAATATTTTTCATTTTTCTTGTCTACATGTAAATAGACTGCACTTATTACTCTCAACTGTGTATTTCACAATCATGTACGCACACGCCAAGACAAATTCCTATCATGTGTAACATGACTGGCGAAATAAAGCGATTCTGATTCTGATTCTGAATTAGAGCGGAGACTGCGAGCCAGGCCTTCTCGTTCAATGTGCTTCTGGAAGAATGGTCAAAAATTCCCATAAACACACTCCTAAACATTGTGCAGATCTTGCCCAGAAGAGTTGAATCTGTTATAGCTGCAAAGGGTGGGCCGACGCCATATTAAACCCTGTGGATTAAGAATGGGATGTCACTTAAGTTCATATGCATGTAAAGGCAGGTGAGCGAATACTTTTGGCAATACAGTGTATATAAACCAATTAAATTTTATGAGAAACATTTTTTATTTTAATAATTGTCTAAATACGTCAAAGCACAACAACAGAGGAAATCTACATCAATCCATTTCTTATGCTTATCTGTTGCAGGTCAAAAGGAAGTTGGAACCAATCCTAGCTGACTTCAAGTCAAGTCAAGTGTCTTTTATTGTCATTTCAACGTATACATGTGGTACAGTGTACAGTTAAAACGAGACA
>JAQQZR010001742.1:0-10541 GCA_030068235.1 Notoglanidium macrostoma
ACCTTTAATCTGAGCCGATGGCCCTTCGCATAATCCTCCAGCCCACATATAACCACAAGTTTACAGAAGCATTAACACAAACAAAAGTTCACACAAAGTTTAATACAGAGAATTCTTCCACAAAAGCTGTTATTTTCAACTTGTATAGCTGCTCCCTCCATTCCTATGACTATGTACTGTGAAACAATTTCCACCTGCTTGCCTCCTGTGGCTGCCTGCCAATGTTCTTCAAATTCAGGATCCATCTCCTCATCAAACATTAATATACACTGATAATCTAACCTCTTAGATTGGGCTTTACAGCTTCTGCAAACTGTGCCTCAATAAATCTTCCTACTTATTCAGTGTTCTTTGTACTGGCTCACTAATTTCTCCCAACCAGTAAATGTTTGCTCCTAAAATAAATATGGGCTAAAATAACAATTTTAGGATTTACTCCTAATTCATCTATATACATACCTTCTGGAGTACACAAATTTGATGTCCTGTTTTACATAATGCATCTCCCCCTAGCAAATTTGGCAGGCAATGTTCTAATAATAAAATTGAAATTTTAACTCTTTTATTTTTAGCGGGTAGGCTTACTGGATAAGGAATATATCATAGGAATTAACTGCACTTGTCCTGAGAATAGTATTGTCTTGGAAATTTGGGTGGTGACAAGTGTAATTTGGACATACACAAGTGTAAGTTGCTCCAGTATCCACCATCATAGGTGTAAGCCCAAACAAATGGAACTCTTATAAATTGTATCCCACCATCTATCAAGTCTTCAAGTGCTTCCCTCAAATTCTCAAATGTCCAGTTATGTTCTAATAATTCCTGCCAATTCAGATATGGCCATCCCTTGCTTACTTCTGACAAAGTTAGTATTTCAGTTAAATTTATCTACAACTGCTTTTTTCTTTTCTATTGTCAATCATCATACTCTCTCAGAAAGAGGGACATACTCTTTCTGTCCCTTACACCTTCTAGACCTGGTCCTAGCTCACCTGTCAGGTCCATCACTTCCACTGGCAGGGGCCCTTTCTTCAGTAACGTCTTCAAGATGGGTGCAAATATTCTCTGTCCTCCACCAACGCCGTATTAGTTCTAAGGATCATACCAAGCTATGCTGAAATTCTATAAATGATAGATCCCATGTGGTTAACAAAAATAGCTTATTATTTATTAACCACTCTGAATGCTTTTTAAATCATTCTGCTATGTCTCTATAGCATGTCTCATTCCAAAAATGTGTTTTAACTTTCTTAGTTTCTATCCTCAACCGTTCCCAAGAAATTTCCCTGTCCTTCCAAAAAACTCTCTCCGGTTGGAACCACATCAATTATGTAACACCTTTCTTCTACAAATTGGATGTGTAGGCCATATGACAAATTCTCCAACAATTATATATATACACTGTACATAAAACTGTTTCAATTTTATCCCCACTATACCACACACAAACACACACATGACAATACACTTCCTCATCATGACAACCTATGCCTCTTGTATAGGCATTGACATCCTTCTTGGGGACCTACCATTCAGCCCTCTAAACCTTTAGAGCGTTATCCATAGGAACTGTACCTTCTATAGACTACAGGCTTTAAGTCGGTCAAATGGAAAACTACCACTTAGTGGATACTGCAGAGTTTTGTATGCAAAGATTATATCAAACACTCTCTACCAGGTGTGACCTATTTCATAATGCTCTCTACCAATACTTATCAAAGAATGTAAAAAAAAATAAAAGGTTAACATATTTATTTAAATGATCAAAATAATGTAACCATGTATAAGTTGTAAAGTAATCCAGTGAAAGTGTCTCAAGTGCAATTCATACAATATATTCAAGTGAAAATACTTCAAAATACTTCAGTGGGTTTAATTGCAATACATAATGAGTGATTTCCATGCATTCAAGTGAAAATAGTTCAGTGTGTTTGTGTTCAAAAACTAATACACTTTGGTGAATGCCTATGTAACCGGTGTAGATGTTATACCTATAAAATCCTGACGGCTAACCCCATGTTCTCATTTACTCTGCGTTGTGTTTTTAACTGTTTATACTCAAATTGTGTGTGAATGCGCTAAAGAAGAAGAGGAGCCCAGCCTTTGCAATTCACAATTGGACGCAGTCCACTTTATTGTCCACACGGTGTCTGCTTCTGCTCTCTCGCACCCTCTCTGCTCTGCTCTCATGAAATAACCAGCCGAGAGAGGCGGGGCTTACAGGCTTTTGTACAGAACCCAGGGGGGTTATGGGTAGCCACATAACAAAATAAAAGACTACATAACCAAACAAAAGTAACCACAAAAACCACTAACTGAAATGAAACAATTTTGTGTAATTATACACTACACATATTTACCCTGTTACATTTACATATGAACTTATCAAAGTGGCTCAGAGTAACATATTCAGTAAATCACTCAAACTGAATAAAAAATGTGACCATATAACCTGCGCAATTATGTGGATGCTAACACTTCATCCCACAAAGACAGGTTTGACTTCCCTACCACTTGTTGGTTGATAAATATCATATAACAAGACACAGGGCAGAAATTGTCTTACACCATTATTATATTAATCAGTTAATGTTCAAAATGATATAAAAATATATATATAATATAAAACATATAGTATTGTATGTGTCAGTGTCTAAAGTGAAAATTGCAGTTTCTGCAGAAACTGTGAGTATTGTGATGTAAAATCTTCAGCTTTACAAACACATACAGACCCATCATAATTCGACACTTGCAATCTATTAATATTTACATAACCCTGGGCTAATCTGACCCCTTTGGTCATCAATGCTACTGGTATAAGGAAAAGAACTAATTTGAACCTGGCATTCGATATTGGAAGAAGTCTGAAGCATGAAATGCTTTAGTTCAAAGAAACTCACAAAACTCTAATAATCTTTTCAAATTGCTTAGCTAATAACATGGTTCATTTTAGGAATCCAACGTGCTCATTTTGATCCTTAATATACACTACCAGTCAAAAATTTGGACACAACTTCTAATAAATTTTTTTTCTTTATTTTTATTACTTTAAAAGAGACTGGATATTGATGGACTGTTGTTTCCCTTTAGTTAGTTGAGTGGTTGTTGACATAAAAGGTTATTAGTGAAATTTCTTTCCTTCTTAATGCATTTGAGACCAACAGTAAATAGTAAATAATAAAAATACAGTAAACAGCCCTATTGAACAACTACAGTAATCCATATTAACAAGGCACATGTGTTAACTGAAAAACATTCCAAGAGACTTCATGAAACTGGTTAAGATAATGCCAATTGTACCATCACGGTAAATGTTGGCTACTTTGAAGAATCTAAAATATGAAACATATTTTGTTTTTTTGGGTTTTTATTTACACTTTTTTGTTTACCACATAATTCAGTATATGCCATACGTGTTGCTATATAGTTTTGATGTATTCAGTAATGTTTTACAACATAGAAAGCAAAAAAAAAAAAGGACTGGGATGGACTGGGATGGTATCGTCCTGAGGAATACACACAGACAGTGTGTGTCGGGGTCGGAAGGCTGGTCCTCTGGGCGGAGTCCAGTCAAAGAGCTCTAGTCAGCAGCTTTCACATGGAGTCTAGGGAGGCAGAGAGAGAGAGAAAGACACAAGACAACATATCAGCTTCTCGTCACTTCCTTACTTACCCAGACTTCGCTGCCACCTCCCCTTTATAGTGCGGTGACCTCTGTTGAAGGGTAGATAATTATATCTGTTGTCAGCATTGTGGGAACTTGCAGCTGCATTTCTCCAATGGGGTGGAGCAGCTGTTCCATGCAGATGACAAGGCTGAATAGCCGCAGACATCACAGTGCCCCCCCCTTTAGCTCCAAGTCCTCATAGTAGCAACAAGCGCAACTTGCATCTCCCAAGTTGGTGTAATGTCTTGAAGAAGAAGCTCTGCAATGGCAGAATCCAGCAGGTGATCTTATTTTTTGTGTCACAGTTCTGCACAAGCTACTGGATGGGCGCATGATCAGTTATCAGGGTGAACTGATGGCCCAAAAGGTAGTACTGCAGCTCCTCCATGGCCCACTTTGGAGGCTTGGGTGAGCTGCCAGCTGATATAGATGATGGGACGCTCTTCTCCATCAAATTCTTGCAACAGCACCGCACCATGCCTGTCTCTGAGACATCAGTCAGCACCATGAATGACTGCTCAAAATCCAAATTCCGTAGCACTGGGGAACTAGTAATTGCCATTGTCAGTGCCTGAAATGCTCACTCAGCCTCTGTGTTCTAGCACACGGTGTCTGTCTCTCCCTTTTTGGTGAGATCTGAGGGGGAGCGCAGCTAGAGAGGCAACAGTAAGGACAACTTTGGAACCCAAGAAGGCACATACCTGTTTCTTCATGATGGGTTGCAGGTACTGCTGGATTACTTCTTGAAGATGACACTTTTTAGGGTTCTCCATGAACTCAGCCCTCCACAGCTCCTCAAGGACTTGAGGTGGTACAGATGATCCTCCCAGGTGGACAAATGGATGACCACATTGTCGAGATAGGTGGCAGTTCAGCTCTAGAGCGGCCATAGCACAATGTCTATTAGTTTTGGAACATCATGGGAGCTCCATGCAGACCAAAGGGGAGAACCTGGTACTGCCAATGGCCTGTGGTGGAACTAAAGACTGTCTTCAGCCAGGATGATGGTGTGAGGGGAGTTTGCCAATATCCTTTGGTCAGATCCAGCATAGAGATGAAGCAGGCACTCCCCAACCTCTCAACGTGTTCATCCACCCACACATCTTGTAGCCATCGAACTCAGAGAACTTGTTGAGCTTGTGGAAGTCACATAGAGTCACATAGCTGCAGGCTTCCATGAGGCTGGACCAGGGGCTGGAGGACTCTTCAATGATGTCACCCCTAAGCATTTGTGCCACTTCTGCCTCAATAGCATGACATCTGGCCTTTGAAACACAGTAGGGCAACTGCCTGATGAGTACTCCTGATGGGGTTTTAATATGTTACTGAATCACATACATCACATGTCTTGAAACTAAGATTCCAGCTTGCCTAAATCTTGATGTTGGGTGGGGGTCAGGTTTTGTCTCTTCTCCACTGTTTCTGCGTCACCTGAAACACAAATGACACCAGAGAGAACCACAGAGGTTGGTTCTGTCCAGTGCTTTAGCAAGCTAATATGGTAGGTTTGTGTTTCAGTTTGCTTACCTGGCTGCAATAGGTGGTAATTCATAGGATCTACTCATTCCACAATGGTATGGAGCCTTGTCAATGTGCCAAGAATTTGCAAGAGGCACTGGAGACAAGGAGTAGCACCTTGTTGTCAGGCTGGAACTCTCAGGGCTGCACTCACTGGAGATAAGCCTGCTGCAGCTCTCTTTGGCCAGCCTCTTGGTGTTCCTATACAATCTGTCCCACTCTGTCAATTCAACCCTGCATATTCTGTATGTACTCAATGACAGAGTGCTGTCTCTCCCAGGCCTCTTTGGCAACATTGAGCAAGCCCTGTGGGTTTCATCTGAACAGGAGGTCAAAGGGAGTAAATCCTGTCAATGCTTGAGGCAAAGATGACATCAGGGAGGAGTAGTTCCCAGTTCCGCCCCTCCTCATCAACAACCCAGCTGAGCATGTGCTTTCAGGGTTTGGTTGAAGAGTTCTACCAGGCCATCGGTCTGAGGATGGTAGATATACATGTGACCCAGATATCACCAAGTTGAACAGCAGGACAAGTTCCATTGCGATACTTTGTGACATTGCTTTTCGAAGGGGCACCATCTCGAGGTAGTGAGTTATGTAGTCCAGGATGTCAAGGATGTACTCATGGCCTCGGGCAGACTTTGGCAGTGGCCCTACTAGGTCCGTCCCCACTTACTCAAAGGAAACCCCAATGATAGGGAGAGGGATCAATGGAGTGGGGGCTGGTTTGTAGGGAGAAGTCTGTTGACACACTGGGCACTGCTGGCAGAACCGCTGGACTTCAGCTACAATTGCCCTATGAGTAGAATCAATCCCGCACCTTTTCCAGCATGTTTTTGGGCCCCCAGGTGTCCTGTCAGTGGGTGGGTATGGGCCAGGTGTCTTGGTCCGTGGAATGAGGAGTGTGCACGGTTCCTAATGGTGCAGACAGTGGTAGTACAACAGGCCGTTCTTCATGTGGAAGTATATGTGTGGTTGGGGTCGGTGCCTACCTCATCAAGATCCAGCACCTGGCTCCAGTAGTGCTTCAGCCGATCATCCTTCTTCTGCTCCATTCCAAAATTGCTGGCTGTGGTCTTGTCCTTGGCCAGGAGGGCAGCTGAGGACACTGGGATGGACCTGCAGTGCGCTGGAGGTCCCCAAAGATGGCCTTCATGGCAGATGGATGCTGAGGGCTGGACCATGGTGATGGCACTGCCGGTGTCCGGGAATGTCTTGATGGGCTGTCCATCCAACTTCAGTGTGTTTGTCTGGTGCAGCATGAACCATAAAGTCTGCCAGCCAGGGTTTCTGCAGCAAGGATCTCAGGCTCCTTCGGCACCCCGGAAGCATCTTGGTTGGATGTCAGGCAGTCGGCTCAGTGGGAGTGTCAGCTCACTCAGACAGGGCTGGGTCCATGTCTGGCCCATCTTCAGCCTCACCAGGGCTATCTCTAGGGCATCCACAAGCTCTTCAATGGTGGTGGGAGTGGCCATCCTCACAGTCCACTGCTCCTCTGGTTGTAGGCATCGCAGAAAATGGTCCATGGTGACCCGCTGGATGGTCTCATGGTTGTAGTTAACCGGGTTGTAGCCACCATCAAGTAGTCCTGTTCAGGTCATCTACCTGGCCTGGGGCTCCAGGTCTTGGCAATATGGGTTTTCACATTCAGCCTTATTTTCAAAAGTAATAATCATACAGCTGTCATCAATTAACTTATACTTATTAACCCCAAATAATGGTCAGCTATTTTTGTTGGCTTTTCTTTACATCTTCTTGGATTAATCCAATTGGTGAAGATATGGAAGCCAAGCGCCTGTATGGTATTTCACTTAGGTAACAATCAGGAGAGGGATATAAAATAATTTTATAAGATAATAATAAGATGTTAGACATACCAAAGAACACAGTGATGGCCATCATCACCAACATGGAGCACCATAGTGACATCACCAAGAACAGGATATCCCTCAAATTTTTTTTACAATAGAACAAGACAAAAACATACCAGGGAAGCTTCCAAGAGACCTACAGAAACATTAAAGGAGCTGCAGGAACATCTGACAAGTAATGATTACATTCTGCATGTGACAATCCCTTGTATTCTTCTATGTTCTTCTATATTCTTCTCTTGTCTTGACAGTGGGGTAGGGTGGTTATATTGAAGCCCTTTCTCACAAACAGCTGTGGTGGAAATTACAGAACAAAACAAAGACTGAGGCAGTTCTTCGAGAATCTCCTTTATTCTATAAGATAGGATAGAGTGCAGCGCAGTGCTGCGAGCAGAAAGGTAGGAAAAGGAAAGAAAAAGAAGCCCCGTCTCTCTCTTAGGGGCAGTTTTTATAAACCCCTGATGTCTTATGTGGTTCCATATCTCTACACAGGTTTCGACTGGTCGAAATCGGCTATGATACTTACAGTTTCTAGTTACCCTTGAGTAAGTTTTGACTACAGATATGCACCACCTCCTTGCTGGGAAGAGAAATGTGGAAAAACACACAGGAATGCAGACAGATACAGAACAAGAAAACAACTTATGAAAGAGAAATTTAACACTGAATGTAAGATGTAACACACACTGGGATTATTAATTTCCATTACACAGCATCCAAGTCTGACTAAATCAGCCTAAATTACTTGTAGCAAAATGTGTTATGGTTTAATAAGAACAATTCCATAAGCTATACAAATTCCATAATTCCAAAATATGTTTGGGACATAAAAGTACATCACCAAAAGAACACCGTTCTCAAGGTGTGGTGGAAATTTGTTGATAAAACCATAATTCCAAAATATCCATAATTCCAATAATAAAGTAGTCCTTCAGAATCTCCTTTTAGTGAAGCAGAAAAGTATACAGTGTTACACACAGAGAAAAAGAGCAACAGCAAGCACATATAAGGGAAATTAATGTTCAGTTTACTTAAAGAAAAGTTAAACACAGAAGACATCCTTGCCGCCATCGCCACAGGCTTGCTCATTAGGGATATATATAGATAAGTGTGTAGATTCATAAGTTTATATTCAGAATTTATATACTTTTGTGAAGCTTCTTTGTGACAATGTGTGTTATTAAAAGCACTATACAAATAAAATTGAATTGAATTGAATTGAATTGAAGTGTTCAAGAAGTGTCCAAGAAAAGTTAAACACAGAAGACATCTGCTTTATGTCTTCTGGGTGCTGTCGCCTTTCTCTACAGAGAAGTATACATAGTATAAAATATCTATATGTATATGATTCACAAGAACCTTACACTAAAGTCAGAACATGTTGAATACTATAAAACAAGTTTCATGAGAGCAATAATGTCACAACATTAATTTCTACTACATTTTCCCCCATTTATCCTTAAGATAACTAAAACAGAAATTAATGTTAAAGAAAGGGCTTACACTACACATCTGCGCTAAGAATTCAACAACGATTCAACTCAATACTTCATAAATGTGTAAGAGCGAAATAAGCTAAAACTGTTCTACGAGGGAAAGGCCTCTGTGCTATCAGCAAGCAGTAATAATCAGAAACAATGCATTCCATAACACATTTCAACACTATCAGGTCACTTAAATAATGGAAAGGTCGATGTCGTCAACTTCTCCAAAGGGTGGTTTATAGTTCTCATCTGGAGAGGGGGGCCAATGGGAATGGCATCTCACTGCACACTCATCAGCTGATAGTTCCGCCATCAGCATAAATTTGCTGTTTGGGCCTGATGCCCATGCACTGTCATGTACATCATGCCATGCACATCATGTGAACCAGTGCCTACAACGCTGTGTGACCAAACAAACTACAGAGCGATTTATGTAGGGGCCCATATTTAAACATATGATCTTCACCAGATGAACCTTCACTCATCTTGACAGCTTTTGGTGCTAGGAATGCAGGCACTGCCCTCACGCACTCCTCCCACCTCACTGGACCTCCGGGACACCTGGACTCATCTGGAAAAGAGTGGTCCTATCCATGCAGTTCTATGTGTTACTCGAACAATATCTGAAGTATCAGTGCAGTGGTGTGTAATGTCTCTCTGAACCCATCTAGCTCCCCTTAGGTGATCTTCTATAGGGTTGCTGGTGCAGACAAAAACTATAGCTAAAACAGTATATTGTTGTGTGAGATCAGATTCTCCTACTCAAGGATGTCTCTATATCAGCAGATCTTTTGCTATCACTACTGGCTCGTGCCCATATGTGTTATTCTCTTTAGCAGAGTACAGCTGCTACAACTGTACTCTGACACATACTTATTTCTCTTAATGACACCGGTTGAAGGTGTAACCTTCTGCTGCTTCTTCTCTAAGACATTCTCCTAAAGACCTATATTTCCACCCACTCTCCTGGCTGGAGGTCATATAGCAGACCCTCTGTTGGTAAGGGGAGTGCTGCTTTCCCCTGCTTATAGCTGGACGGGAGAGCAGAAGACAAGGTTGCACAGTTATACTGAGGAATGGACTGAGGTTATACTTTGATCTAAGATGCACTCTCATTCATGTGAGTGCAAGTGGGAGGACCTTAGTCCATCCCACTCCGGTCCCTTCACATGCTTTATTCAATTTGTTTTTTACCATGCTGTTTTCTCTTTCTACAGCACTTCTGCTGACTGGGTGATAGGCACAGTGTTGTCTCAGATCAATGCCCAAATATTCTCCTAATTGACCAAGGGCTGCACTAATGAACTGCGTGCCATTGTCACTTGCAATCTTACTTGGAATGCTCCATCTAGGAATTATATCTCTTAAAAGGGCTGTTGCTACCCTGTCTGCATCTTGTTTGGGTGTCAGAAATGCTTCTACCCATTTAGAAAACATGTCTACTATCGCCAGACAATAGTTCTTTCCTTCACGTGGTGTTAATTCAATGAAATCTATCTGTAGATGGTCAAATGGCTTGTTCAGTGTAGGGGTGTGCTGTGCGATCTATGAATTCCCCTTCCTGCATTGTACTGTGAATGTATAAGTGTATAATTATTAGTATAAGGCAGTGTTGACAAACATTTTTAGAGCAATTAGAGAAGCCATTCGTGAACCAATATTTGTTTACTTCTGTTGTCATTCAACCTTTTGACACGTGCTTTCCCATGTTTCAACTTAACATGATAAGGAAACATGCATTTAGGTAAGCAAGGGTGACCTTTTGGACATGTCCATACTCCCTGTTCCAATGTGCAACCTGCTTTTCACCAGAGGACCTTTTCCTCTGGCATAGCCTGTTTCTGGAGCCCAGAAACATGTAAGGAAGGAGTGATGTTGAGTCCAGTGATCCTGGCCCCTTCTGCTTTCCGGGCCTGCCTGACCCATCTCGGTGTCCTACTCCTGGTTGAAGTCATCGAATCACCATGAACAGTCTTGCACTTTAAACCTGACCCTAGTATTAAG
>JAQQZR010001743.1:0-10533 GCA_030068235.1 Notoglanidium macrostoma
CTTTGCTTAATAACACACTTCTAACCATGTATTATTAGCCTTAGATTATATATATCCCTGTAAATGAGGTGTTATTATAGAAACGATAACATATTAGAATGAGCACATTAATGTAAACCTGTGATTGTTATTATAGCCGACACTACTGTCAGGGCTGCTGTTATAAAAACTTTATCACACCTTCTGACCAATCAGAAGCAACAATTCATCACCACTGTGGTTTAAATTCATTTTCAGTTATTCTATGTCAGATTCTTTACCAGAGACTTTTATGTATACAAACAAAAAATATAACAAATGAAATATCCAGAACAGAGAATTGTTCAGGTTGTTATTAAGACGACACAATGTCCACTTTTATATGTCTAACTACAGCCTAGAAGCAACACAGACATACAGTGACGAGGGCAAATATAAAGCTTCGCCTTTCTGTTTCATTTCCATAGACTGTTCATAATCTGTTTGTTTGCTGAGGATCTGTTGAGGACCAAAGTGGAGTCCCGGGACAGTGATGATAAGATGTAGCATTTGTATGATGACTGTCATTACTGTATCTGTATCAGCTGGAAGGTCACATAATAGGAGTGTGATGAGATTTCACCTGTAGTCAAATCCGTGACCATTTGTGTGACTCGCTAATTGCTGATTCATGCTTCCTCTTAATGTGCATTCAAGCTAATGTTCATTCAAGGCTAGAAATTATTTATAACCAATGTGATAAGATAAATTAAAAAAACTATGTAGTACCTGTTGAACACAGCTATAAATAATGCACAAGAAAAATATATAATCATTACTAAAGCTGTGTATTAGCAAAAATCTGGTGATAAAAATAATTTCATGATACAGGGGTTACGATTAAATATATTATGATTTTATTTAAATCTAATTTTATGGAAGCTGTCATAGTATAAAGTGACGGACTTGCTAATGCAGCGTACCCTTACGCTGCTTTCTGCCTTATATTACGTTATTATGTTGGAGTGGAAATGTCAAATGGCTGAAGATAGATTACAACACTGCTATTTAGGGGTCGGGGGTTTAAACCCAATAGAACATGAACCACTGTATGCCTCAAATTTTTGCATGTGAACTATTAATTAAGAATCAATACAGTGTTTTTGAGAACCAATTCAGTTGAGTTTCAGCCGGATCATGCATATGGTGCACAAAATCTCAAGGAAAGACTGAATTACGTTATACTGTTTATCTCTAGACTTTAAAAGTAAAACACTTCAGCTTTGGCAAGATTTTCTCTCATGTCTGTCTCATCTAATAGCTATGACTTTATTATTTGCATGTAACACTTTGATTTGCATTATATTGTGACATTTGAAATGTTTACTGGAGAAATTCACCTACTATTTTTAGGTTTCTGTTTTAATCTGGGGGTTTTCTGCTCTTTTCTTAATACAGGCAAATGTGTTCAAACTTTCTTCCATGATTATAGCACATGGTTTCTTTGTATTTACACATTTAACAACGCTTTTATGATTTGCTGTGTATAACAACCCAGAACAAATGATAGAACTGGGCTTGTGCTTCACACTGCGGCTTATCCCAATCCGGAGACGTAGTGGAAATCACACATCTACTTTCAGCTGTTATGGTAAAACTAGATCGCAATTTTGATTTGATGCACACAATGGCACTGAATCCTGCATCCAAAAAATACGTGTTGGCATGTGGTTGGTATCATTGTTTTACTTGGTCACGTATTGCATGTCACTTTATATTTTAAATGAGCATAAAACTGATTTTACACCAAAACTTATTCAGCCTGCTCACTTCAGTACATGGAGCATTAATTTCTGTGTTTTTTTTTTTTTGTTTACTCTAGAATAGTAAATGATTGTAAATATTATAAACATGCCTTACCATTGTGTATAATCACAAAGTTTGTTACTGAAATGAGATTTTTACTTCTACACTCTGTGGCAGTTTAACTTTCATAAAGTTTGGATTTTAACTGATGGCACAGTGTGAGCTGCTGCTGTGGGCTACAGACTGAAATATCACCTGTGTGCTGTTTAGATTATGGCCATGCACTGCAATAATATAGCATGAATATTTTATTTTGTAGTGCTTCAAGTTAGAAACCATGACTGTGCTGCACAATAATAATAATACACTTCTTTTATTTTAGCTGATTGAAACACACAGAGGCAGAGATACAGAAACAGCAGGCAAAAGGGTAACAAATCCACAAATCAGAACAGAAAAAACAGAATCCAAAAAAAACCAGAAAGCAAACACGTGAAATATAAAAGACTCGGCAATAACAACATGGGAATAGACCAATGCTTCGCAAACTGAGTGTAACCGCGAGTCATTTTAAACGTAGCGTGAGTGGGAGCCTGCACCCGCATTCAATCACTGATCATGTGACATGGCTGGTCGCGTGCGCTCACAGGAACTGTAGTCCTTTGTAGTTCGCCCTGCAATGCGGAAGTGCGTGATTACTGACGTGACGGAGATATTCGAGAGAACAGCGCGCGAACAGAAATGGCCTTAAGAGAAGCTCCAGACTGAATGATACCTAATACATTTTTATTTTATCATTATTATTATTATTATTAAATATTCCATAAATCACGTTTCCCCAATCCGCACCTCAGACAGTCCCACGTGCACTCGCGACAGTCAGTTACAAATCTGTGCATTAAGTCTTAGAGACGTGATCTGCGTGCGCGTGGTTTTGATTGAAAAACGGTTTGTGTTTAAACTCTCTCCATGGTGATAAAAGCATTCCATAGAATAGTTATAAACAAAAACACAGCATTGAGTTTCAGCTTCCACGATCAAGATCATCTGTCTCAATTCAACTCTCTACCGACATCTCAACATCTACTCAACTCAACTCAACTCATCTATTCACCTCAACTATTTATCAATATTTCAACATCTACTCAACTCAACTCATTTATCTCAACTCAACATCTGTCTCTGTTTTTAGTGATTTCTGACAACGACAACAATGGACTTCAGAAGACTTCTGCCGGATGTGAAGACCTGGACCCTGAGAGAGCTCGCCTGTGCTGCGGGTCTAGTCGCGGTGTCTGCCGGTGCGGGTTACTGCATTTACCGCAGCTTGCGAGGAGGAAGCGCTCCTCCTGACCACACCTAGCCTCCTCACAGTAGGAGAGCTGAAGTCGCTCATGTGACTTTACTGCCTCACTGCTTTTACAATAAATCATGCTCAAGTTACTCACAGTGTGTTAGAGACGTCATTTATTGCTCCCAATTAGCCTAATGCTAGTTACCGTGCTAGCGAACTTGGCTACAGGTTTACACACTAAAATCCTTAACCGAGTCGATTAACTAACTCTCGCGCCTCGACGCACCTTTTTTGAGCGCGCACAGAGCGCTACCTGCGTGCAACAGAAGAGTGATCGGATAAAAATATTTCAACTTTTTTTGCACCGCGTCCCAAGTGACAAGGAAGAAGCAATCAGCAATTCACTCAGGTCCTGTCTGTAGCTTTCACTAAAACGGAGGAGAAGCTCGTTGCTTTTTCAAAGTTCTCTTTCCCCGGATTTACATAGAGAACATGTTGAAAAAAGAGCATGTTAAACTGAAATTTGTCAGGTCTGAAATATGATTGAAGTGCTCGGCATCCAAACTCAGCTTCTGAATCAGTCAGTGATATTCTCCCAGAGTCCTGCAGGCTTGTAAAATGGGATGGAGCCACACACGGAGGGAGATTTTTTCTTTTCTCCAGCAAAAAGATCAAAGAAAAAGGTGGCTGCAAGGCTTCTGCAGTGACTATAGTCCATGATGCAGTAGACTACTAGCCCAACTAGCTAAAGGAAAACATGCACTTGAAATCATGGCTATTCACTTTAAGGTCTCGGCACAATACAGTATTGATCCTAATGTTATACCTACTGATGAATAAACTTGCCTGTTGGTTTTAAATGTATGAGAGAAAATATTAGTTGTACTTGAAGTGGTAATTCACATGAAACTATTTTATTGCAGAGCCTCAGGATGTGCTGGAAGACACACCGGATACTCCCTCTGTCCTTCAGATACTGTATGTGTCAGTTAAAAATTTATATTCTCATTACATTTGAAACGTGTAGTGTGCTTCTGTATAAGTGTGAGTGTGTGTGTGTGTGTGTGTCTGTGTATATTTTAAGGTTGTTGAGCTAAACCTGCAGCTGCTGCCCACCGAACCCCACTCTGAACCTTCAGCTGTCGTTCTGGTAACCAAACCTTGCATTCTGCTTCTTGTTAAGGTTTAAACTGAGTTGCCATGTTGAATAACCATAACTAAAGTGAGTGACAGAGATTTTTTGTATGTTTTAACAGGATGTGGTTGATGTGCAGCCGGCCTCTGAGTCTCCGATTCAGTTCCTCCGAAGACCTTATAATCGGGACCGGAATGAAGCAGAGATCTTCAGCACACAAGTAAGCTTGCAAATGTCTTTACAGCATTTATATATATGATGTTGATGATATAGAAAACAGGACTCTAATATGTAAAGCAGTGGAGGGGGGGCAGTGGTAGCTCATTGGTTAAGACAATGGACTAGTGATCAG
Source organism: Notoglanidium macrostoma (assembly GCA_030068235.1). NCBI lineage: Eukaryota > Metazoa > Chordata > Actinopteri > Siluriformes > Auchenoglanididae > Notoglanidium > Notoglanidium macrostoma. The sequence goes on from JAQQZR010001743.1 coordinate 4,546, forward strand.
AAGGTTGTGAGTTCAAATCCCAGCATTGCCAAGCTATCGCTGATGGGCCCTTGAGCAAGGCCCTTAACCCTCAACTGCTCAGTTGTATAAATGAGATATATGTAAGTCGCTCTGGATAAGGGTGTCTGCCAAAAGAAATAAATGTAAAGCAAATTTCTTTTTGTACTTTTTCTCCTCTATGTGTATTAAGCTTCCTGAGTCAAACTTGCTGCTCCTGCCCATCGAACCACATCGTGACACTTCAGCTGTCGTTCTGGTAACCAAACCTTTCATCCATTTACAAAAGTCAGTCAGTGAATTTTCCAAAGTTGTTTCTACCTATCAGGAAAGTAAAAATGTTCGATGTGTCAGTATGAAACCGCTTTGATAAGAAGCACTTCTGATCTTTGGGCTCTACTTTTAGCAGCCTCTGAATGCTGGTGAGCTGATCAGCGCCAGGCGCAATATCCAGTTCCTCTCTACAGACTACTGCAGCTCTCAGTCTGGGGTATTCTACAGTGCTGCAGCTGAGATATAAACACATCCACTTCTTTACAAGATCTAATGTTGAGTTTTGTTTCTCTATTTCTAGTCAGTGTTCATTAAGAAATACTTCCTTGGCATGATAAGGGGACCCGAGACTCGTTTCTGCTGGTGTAAAACCACAGAGACGAGATACCTGAATCACGAGGTAATCACAGTCTTTATTACTCTGATGAGGAGAATTTACATTAGTGATTATTAGATGATTACTTTTGTGAAAAAGATCTTGAGTTTCAGCTAATTGTTATTTGCAGGGATTCCCTTATCATACCATCACCGAGTACAGTTTCACTGCAATACAGGTAAGGGGAGATCATTTACTGTAGCATCGTAAAACTTTTGTTAACTGCAATGACTAATTTTGTTCACTTAAAATTTTTTCTTAAGGGCGCATTTGGAAGAGTGACCGATTTCATTTCCTGCAAACGCGTGGAGTCGTCTGTCAACGTCCCACGTTATGATCATCTGGTAAATTTATTACACTTTCTTGATGTGTTTATTGTAGATATTAACTCCTGGAATTTTGTCCCTTGTACATTTATGTATCTGCATTGTCAATATTTGTTTTTTAATTAACAGCAAACCTTTAAAACGGTGATCTGCACCTACCTGCATGTGGATACAGATGATCAGGTGGACACCTCCACTTGGCAGGAAAACGTTCAGGACTCTCCATACAGTGATACGGAGAGTGAACCAGACTTTAAGGTAACTCCGTGTTTCATACCTGATGTGTATCTCCGTGTGCCGCTATTCCCCTGAACGAGAGGCTGTAAATTTTACCGTGAGTTTTACTGATTCATTGCAAATTGGCTTGCAGGAGAGCTTCACCCCAGAGGAGCTGGAGGTGCCCTTCATTAGGTACGATCCTCTTCACTGTTTAGTGGTGTAAAATTGTAATGTGTGTTTAACGTGCACTAAGCATTTATATCTATTGTTTCTTAGTTGCCATCTTGCAGACAGAGGGGTCACTGGCATTGCCTGAAGCTGTGAGCTCTGCGTCAGGCGTTCTCGGTGAGTAAAACCTTTGTTTAGCTGCTGTTATTGTGTAGGTAGAGTACACTTTGCTGTAACTTTTATTGTGTGCTGTCTTATATTCAGACTTTGCTTGCCAGCATCCACACCAAGAACTTCCTGTTTGTGGTGGGGAAGAAGATCGTGATGCAGCTGGCAGCAGCTAACAACCAGGTCACTTCAGAATGATGATAGACTTTCATTTCTGTGCAAATCCTTTCAGTTACAGAGCCCCAAAATGTTGTAGTGATTAAAATAAACAGGCAATGTGGTAATGAACACTGTTGAAATAACTAGCATTAATATACATTTTTATAACAATTACAACCTGCTACAAATTAACGACATTCTTAGGACAAATATTAAAAATGAATGTACATCATGAAGATGGCTCTGAAATGTGCGATACTTGGAAATTTGGCCCATGTAGTACTTCATCTGTGTATCTTTAGTGGAGTGCTGGACATGCTTAGCCTTGCATACTGCTTCTTGTTAGGGTTTAAAATGAGTAGTCATGTTGAACACCACGGCCAAAGTGAGTTATAGAGATCTTTTTGTTTGTTTGAACAGAATCCGGTCGATGTGCAGCTGGCCTACGAGTCCCTGATTCAGTTCCTGAGACGGCCTTCAAATCAGGACTGGATTGAAGCGGAGCTCTCCGGGGTCGAGGTAAGCTTGCAAATGTCTGTGTAAAATTACAGCTTTTTAAGTTTTAATGATGTAGATAACAGGACGTCTATTTGTAAAGCACATTTCTTTTCGTAACTTTTTTCGTGCAGATCCATCATTACAACTTCCTGGATGTATTTTTTGAGCTGCTTCTCTTCAGCTGGTTCACAAACGGCTCAGCTCCCGAGCCAGTAAGTTTTAGAAGAGGAGATTTAAAAGTGATGTTTGAAAGTAGTTTCAGAACATGGCCTATTTCATCTATCTTTGTTTTTCCATATTTTAACCCTGATATGACATGGTGGTATTGGAGTTTGTTGTCTTTCTTTCCTAAAATTTGAGGGAGGATTCTTGGAGCGCCTGTTTGCCCTGATCTGCATGTGGGACATGGAGGAGTGGGAACCTGCGGCAGGAATGTACAGTGCTTATTGTAGTGTCGAATATCTGTTTGTCGAATACCTACTGATGCCACGATACACAATATCCTGGATAGGAGATATAAGATATTCTCAGCATTGTATCTTTAATTCAGTGACACTACGTTGGATTTGTGTGTATGTAATTTGTCAACAGGATCATCTTACAGCACTTTGTGAAGTACTGTTTTCTCAGGCCATGGAGCTCTACGATGACCCAGCAGCCTTGGCCAGCACAGTGTTGTGTCTCCTCAGGCAACGTATCCAACTGATGATGGACAATTTGGAGAGGCTCTGAGCAGTGTCATTCCCTTACCCCTCCCCACCTCCACACACATACCCCATTCCTCTTTCTACACACACTCTTTATTGACTCAGCATCCACCTTAGTAGGAACACCTGTACACCTGCTCATTTACGCAGTTATCCAATCAGCTGATCAAGTGGCAGCAGTGAAATGCAAAAAAGCAGGCAGATGCAGATAAAGAGCCTCAGTTAATGTTCACATCTAACATCAGAATAGGGAAAATATGATCTCTGTGACTATCTATGGCATGTTTGTTGCTACCAGAGGGACTGGTTGAGTGTTTCAGATCCTGCTGATCTCCTTGGATTTTCACACACAACAGTTTATATAGAATGGTGCAAAAAACAGTTCTGTGTGTGGAAACACCTAGTTGATAAGAGAGGTCAGAGGAAAATGGGCAGATTGCTTTGAGCTGCCAGGAAGGATATAGTAACTCATAATCACTCTATACCATCTTGGTGAGCAGAAAAGCATCTCAGCATGCACAAAACATCACAGCTTGAGGTGGATGGGCTGCAACAGCTGAAGACCACATAAAGTTCCACTCCCATCAGCCAAGAACAGGAACCTGAGGCTATCATCATGGGCACAGACTCATCGAAACTGGACAATTGAAGATTAGATAAAAGTCACCTGGCCTTTTTCCAGTCTTCACCTGTCCAGTTTGGGTGAGTCTGATCTGATTTTCTGCTGTTGTACCCCATCCATCTCAAGCTTTGATGTGTTGTGCGTTCTGAGATGCTTTTCTGCTCACCACAGATGTTAAGAGCATTTATTTGAGTTACTATAAACTTCCTGGCAGATCAGACCAGTCTGGTCCTTCTCCTCTGATCTCTCTCATCAACGAGGTGTTTCAGCCTGCAGACCCTGTGCTAACAGGATGGTTTTTTTGCACAGTTCTGTTTAAACTCTAGAGACTGTTGTGTATGAAAATCCCAGGAGATCAGCAGTTTACGAAAACTCAAACCAGCCCATCTGGCACCAACAACAACGGCACGGTTAAAGTCACAGAGATCACACTTTTTCCCTATTCTGATGTTTGTTGTGAACATTACCTGAAGCTCTTGACCTGTATCTGTGCTGCTGCTACATGATTGGCTGATTCCATAACTGCATAAATGAGCAGGTGTACAGGTGTTCCTATTAAAGTGGATGCTGAAGATAAGTTACATTAGCTACACATTTCATATGGGTTCTTTTCTTTTCTCTCCTTTTCCCTACATTGCTCAAGCTCTCCACAGGTAAGTATGAATTCATTTGGTTATATTTCAATTAACAGAATAATCCCTCTTCTTCCTTTACAGGTCTTCATAAATTACCCTCTATATTGTATAATCAATTTTAGCCTATGTAGTACTTTTTAAATGCTTTTTTTAATTGAAATGATTTCTTTCTTATTGAATTTCAATAAGAACCTCCAACCTTTAATGTAACCTTTAATGTAAATAATATGTCTGTATTTGCACCACACCCAATATACCCAATATACTTGTCCCTCTGTAAATCCCCTTAATAACCCCTCTTCCCTCATCCTTCATATAGGCCTTAAGATTACACACTGTAAATAGCTCATCTGTAAATAGTTTAAACTTTTAGTGTAGTTCTTATATAGTTTACATTAATAAAATTTTTATTTGCTCCTATTTCAGGGTCGTTGTGATCATTTCTATTCATTAAAAGATATATAACATTCCTTTAAAAGGCAACCCAAACACAAAATGAATGTCTGATTATCATAGACCAAAAATCTACTTTTTAAGAAGAAATATGTTTTAATCAGCAGCCTATAAGATGTTTTCCAAAACAGTGTTTCATGAAAAAGCAACAACAACAAAAATCGTGGTTACAAAAATGCTTAATTTGGTGAGAAGATAAATAATTAAAAATCAGAGGTATGCGTATTGCGTTTTAGTCATTCCATAACACACTATGAGTGAGACACCAGAGCGGCTTTAAAACAGAAGCCAAATCTGAATTTATCATGTACCTGATGTGTACATCACACTTACAGCATAAGTACACAGTAAGTCTCGTAAAATACAGAGGATCTTCAGTCTGACTTAAGAAGAATTTTAAAGGTAAAGGCCACCTGATTCAACAGTCCAGGAGAACATGGATACTTTATTCCTGTTAGTTTTTTTACAATTCACAAAAAATATATCTTAATTATAGATTCATTCGTTCATTTTAAATATTTCATTAAATATAAAATTTAATATAAAACAGCGGAAATCAGTGGAATTTCATGAAGGTTTTCTGATTTAAAGGTAGACCTGTGGTTAATCTGAACTTCCAGCTGCCATGGTGTCTCTGTTTGCACTCAGTTCTGGCTCTTATAGTCATGCTGTCCTGCTTAAGGCGCAAAATGTTCAGCTCATGTAGAGAGACCCAAGATGGCCTCAAGTGGCAATGTAGAGCACTGAAGAATGAAGCTGGTCCTCATGCAGGCATCCAGGGACTTGAGGAAACTCTGATGTTTGGCGTCATAAAGAGTCAGACCCGACTAAACCACTGAAAGAAGAAGTGCACACTTCAGCAACCAGGTTATTGTGACTTTTTTATTCTTTTTATGCTTTATTTATTTTACGCTTAATTTTTATACATAGTAATTTCACACTGAGGCTGGAAAAAGTTTATGACATGATTTATCTTAGCTTCATTTTTTTACTTCAAAAAAACTTGTTTCTAACTTGTTTCTGTAGGATTTGCAATACATTATTTATCAGTTTAAACTCAATACCATTCCTCTCATTTGTGTGGTCAGTATATATCTTAAAGATTAATTTGATCTTTTTCTAGACCACAAGAAGGGAGGACCATGTCGTGGTTACTTCCAAAACAGCAAAACCGCAATAACTATCTGTCTGAACAGGAATGCATACAAGCCTTCAAGTTTCAGGTAGCAATTTTCTGTCATTCTTGTTAAAATGAGATGAATTTGAATGTTTTTGGTAATGTGGACAATTGATCATTTATGTCATTTATTAGTAGACATCCCAAACCTAACCTTAAGCTGCCAGGGTTAAAAAGCAGAAGCTTCAACTGAGCTTGTCCTTGTCTGCT
>JAQQZR010001744.1:0-10533 GCA_030068235.1 Notoglanidium macrostoma
TATTCTCTCTCTCTCTCTCTTTCTGTCTCTCTCTCTCACACACACACAAATTATTCTTTCTCTCTCTCTCTCTCTCTCTCTCTCTCTCTCTCTCTCTCTCTCTCCCATATGCCCCCCCCAAGAGATGAAGCAAGGGTTAAATCCAAATGTGACGCTATCAGCACAGCATTGTGGGTAACATAGGAAAGCATTAAGCAGTGAAAACAGACCTGGAAAGTTGAATATGGAATTTGAAACTAAAGTGATAGCTGTTAGCTGTTGTTGTTTGATAAAGATCTGCATGAAACACAGACTTGTTCTTGCTTGCAGGTTTTCACATCCTGCCTGTTTGAATCATTTGTATTCCACTTACTTCGTGTGTGTGTGTGTGTGTGTGTGTGTGTGTGTGTGTGTGTGTGTGTGTGTGTACACAGAGGTGAAGAAGGAGCAGGAAGAAGGAGATGAGCCGAGGGCAGAGACGGAGAGTGAGAGTGAGGAGGAGCTCTCCTGCTTTGCCCCCACTGTAAGTCACTTATTCACATGTACGTTATTTCACTGCTGATTTATTACACAACGGCAATTAAAATGTCAGCTTGTAACGGAAATGTGGTACAACATAAAATATTTTTTTTTACGGAAAAGTCATTCTCTTTCTAAGAAAAAGAACGATCTCTTGGTGTCTGTGCAAAGGTTTCATAACACACATTCATGCTGATTGCTCGCTCTGTCCGTCTGTCCCTCAGGTGGACGTGAAGACCACGGCGTTGGCGATGGCCATCACAGACTCGGAGCTCTCAGACGAGGAAGCCTCCATCCTGGAGAGCGGAGGATTCTCGGTGTCTAGAGCCACCACACCACAGCTCACAGACGTTTCAGAAGGTACTGTTGAGTCGGCGTGTGTGTGTGTGTGTGTGTGTGTGTGTGTGTGTGTGGGAGAGTGAGGGGGGGTTTAAAGCATAAATGTCATGTGTCTCAATCTCTATTGGTATATTTTCTATTTTTATGCCATATCGTAATGTTCCATTGTTGCTCAAACACCTCACACGTGTCTCTACAGTCTCTTACACAACATTATGACTGTAATGTCTTTTTAACATTGTCCCTAACGTATGTTATTATTTATCTTTAATTGTAAACATTGCAGTATTATAAGAACATGCAATCTAATAAAGAAGGAAGCTGGTGCATCTGACAATGAAGTTCTTTGAAACCAGAATTTACAGTGACGTGTCATGAGAGTGTGGAGATCTTCACACTGATATCAGGATTTAAATTAAAACATATATATATATATATATATATATATATATATATATCTGACCCATCGACTCCACATGGACTCCACAAGACCTCAGAAGGTGTGCTGTGGTATCTGACACCAAGACGTTAGCAGCAGATCCTTTAAGTCCTGCAGTGGAGCCTCCATGGATCGGACTCGTGTGCATCACATCCCACAGATGCTTGATTTGATTGAGACCTGGGAAATTTGGAGGCCAAGTCAACACCTTGAACTCTTTGTCATGTTCCTCAAACCATTCCTGAACAATGTTTGTAGTGTGGCAGGGCACATTACCCCGCTGAAAGAGACCACTGACATAAGGGGATACCATTGCCATTAAGGGGTGTATTCAGTCTGCAACAATGTTTAAGTGGGTGCTACATGTCAAAGTCACATCCACATGAAGGAGAAGACCCAGGTTTCCCAGCAGAACATTGTCCAGAGCATTACAGTGCCTCCACGCTTGCCTTCTTCCCATAGTGCATCCTGGTGCCATCTCTATCCCAGGTAAGTGACACACACACACACACACTCATATGCACACCGCTGTTCACATGATATAAAAGAAAACGTGATTGCTCAGACCAAGCCACCTTCTTCCATTGCTCCATGGTCCAGTTCTGCTGCTCACGTGCCCGCTGTCCGTCAAACAGCCGCTGATTTCCTTCTCCATGCTCTGCTCTTCCCATCATGCTGGTACGAGTTAATCGTGGTTTCACCTGTCCAAAGAATCCTGTTCCAGAATTGGACAGGTTTTCTAGCAAAGTCTAATCTGGCCTTTCTGTTCTTGAGTGTTACGAGTGATTCACATCTTGAGGTAAGCTCTCTGTATTCATATTTATGAATGCGTCTCTTGATTTCAGCGATACTCCTGCCTCCTCCAGCGTGTTCTTAACTTGGCTAGACATTGTGAAGAGGTTTTTCTTCACCAAGGACAGAATTCTATGATCATCCACTTCAGTTGTCTTCTGTGGTCTTCCGGGCCTTTTGGCGTTGCTCAGCTCTCCAGCGCATTCCTTCTTTTTAGGAATATACCAAATTGTTGATTTGGCCACTCCTAAAGTCGCTGCTATCTCTCTGAGAGGTGCGTTTTGTTTTTTCAGCCTAATGATGGCGTCCTTCATTTGTATCAACAGCTCATTGCAGCTCATACTGAGGATTCCCATGAACGGTTAATGTAATATTTCCGTTAAGCCCCTTGAATTACAGCTGAACATCTACACTTCAATAACATCTTGACTGTGTCGTTTCAAATCCGTTCTGGTGGTGTACAGAGGCGACATTACGAAAATCGTGTCACTGTCTAAGTACTTATGGACCTGACTTCTCTATTTCACATGACATCGGAAAGTCCTGGTAATACGAACACATTGTAACATATTTTAATGATTCACTGTATAAACACACACATTAACATTTGCACTGACCAGAGGAGAACATTTTACACTCTTCAAATGAAAGCATTCCTCCACAAATTGATGTAGAATTGCACGACATCGTCAATGATAGTACGTTCATCATGCAGTGCTGTGATTTAGTAATGTCGTAGCCCCGCCCCTTTCACCCTCGCGCTCCATTTATAGCAATTAAACAGTTTAATAACTACCTCCATCATTCTAAAAGTGTTGCATATTAACTCAGCGGCGTGTCACTTCCGGCTCGTTGCCGCGCGCTGTATTTGGAACGCAAGTGCGTGCTGGCTGATGCGCGCTCCCGCACTTGGCAGTTTTGTGCTTCTCACGCGCACGCGGACAGAGATGAGAGTTTCAAAGCAGGGTAAATTATCGCTCTTTCTATCTGTTTAACTTTATTGCACTAGATGAGTTGTGTGTAGTGAAGCTCAGGAGCTGGATTAAACTGAAACACGGAGACTTGGAGCAGTTCTCTGGGTGTTAATTCTCACTTTTTGCTGTCTTGCACTTTTGCTGTTATATCCGGAACGAGATGCGCGCGTTGTATTTTCACCTCGTTAATGTGAAGTCGAAACAAAAATAAGGATTTATCCCTTTAATGCACAACTATTCTGGTAGAAGTGGAACTGCTGCTCAGTGTCTGTGTGGTTCTGCTTTTCTTAGCAACATCCTTAGTGTTTACTTTGTGTTTAATGTGTGCTGTCCTGTGTTGGCATTAATGTGAAATAGGATTTATTTATTGACTTTATATTTTATGAGCACTTTGTGCACTTTTGCATGCTGTTCTGTACTTCATCTCTCACTGAACACAGGTTTCAGTCATTACACCATCATGAGAGAATAAGCATTTCTTGTAAAGTGAAAGATGAAATTGTGAGCTGTAGCATGTAGTGATTAAATGCTGGCACATTGTGGATTATAGTGCTGCTTTATTGTATAACATGATGTATAGTGTAGTGGTGACATATTCTATAGTACATCATTGGTATAATGTATAGATCTCCTGTGATATATTGTATAGTATAACATATAGAATAGTAATGCGTATAATGTATAGGATAATGGCGGTATATTGTTTATTAGAGAGGTGGTATATTGTATAGTATAAAACTGGTATATTGTATATTGAATAATATACTAGTTGCATAATGTATAGTATAGCATTGCCATATTGTGTAGTATAATTTATACTATAGTAATGGTCTATTGTATAGTATAGTGGTGGTGTAAAGTATAGCAATGCCATGGTATATTGTATAGAATGTTGTGTAGTATAGTGTATAGTATAACACTGCTATGTTGTACAGTATGATGTATGGTATAGTGGTGGTATATTGGATAGTGTGTAGTACAGTGATTGCATAGTGTAATGTATAGAATAGAGCAGTGGATGTATGGATGCCACATGAGCAATAAGCCAATCAAAGACTATTAAGAAAAAACTGCACACAGGTTGGAGTGGCAGTAATGACATCTCTCTTGACAGCACTATGCGACATTATACACTTTCACTAATCCACTGAGCTCCAGCATTGTTTTGCACCTTCCACCAGCGCACTCTTTCCATTTCCACGTCTCAGCTCTAATTTCCTGACACTCCGCTTTCTCAAATGTTTCGTTCCACCTCTATGAAAGTAAACGAACGGTGAATATGAACAGATTATCAAAAGATCCATCAATTGTCAAGCAGAAAACGTCCGAGCCACAAAAATTAACAATGTTTGATTTGTTCATTTTAATAAAGATTTTTGAATTTTTAATACAATGTAGATACAAAAACTCATTTAAAGCATTAAACTTAAAAAGAATACCTATAAAAAAGTGTAAATGTATAAACCTGTAATTATGCTCCTCATGTTTATCACAGACTGTTCATCTGCTCAGTTACTTTCCTACATCATAATTACACTTATACTGCAGTGCGGTGGAACGCTCGAATCTGATTGGTCTGAACTGAAGGTGTGCTTTATTTCTATAACAGCGTCAGCTCTGACTGTAGTAAATGATGACCATAACATTAATGCTCACGTTCTAATACGTTATCGGTTCTGTAGTAGCCGCTCGTTTACAGCACACACTCCACATAAACAGGTTAAAAAGTGTCATCACTGAGGAGGTGTGTGTCATGTATGATGGAGTGTGTAGTGTCAGCGCTGTGTAACAGTCCGAGGGAACGCTGGAACATCTTCAGGACAGAGGAGTTTACACTGCACTGCACTCCATGTGACCATACACAGATAAAAGGCATGACGTTCTTTAGTAAATTAAATATTTGAATTGTTAGTAAATTGCTGTGCTGGAAGAGGAATGAATGAAAAACATGAATCCGCTTTTGATTATTTTGCGATTATTTCTTATGAAGTAACTGGAACTTCTGGGATTAATAATATAATGCTGAAGTTTCAGTTCTGTATCGGGGTAATAGACCAAAACCAAACCACGCTGCCTGTTTAAGCCCTGACACCCCGGAGCTTCTGCTGAAGAACATCCATGAGGAGGTTTAGGAAAACACCAACACTTCCTGGAACTTTAAGGGTTAAAATGTGTTTCAGATGAAACATCAGAGACGCAGAAAATAAGCTGTAAAAGAGTCACTGTGTGTGAGGAATTGGCTGTAATTGAATCAGCGATTCTTCCTCTGCTTCCTTCCTGCGGATCAGTCGGAGGGGATGATCTCCATCACACGTGGCCTCTTGGGAACACAGAACACGCTTCATTTCTTATTTTACATGTTTAGGTTGTGTGTTTCCTGCGCGATAAGCTGGGTTCTCTCAGCTCACGTGTCAACACATGAGTAAAGGGGAACTCGGCTTCAGTAACATCCACGATGAGCTCACACTCCACTTAGCAGCAAGACGCTAGATCTAGAACACTCACAGAACCCTGCAACTGAGTGTGCGCAAGCTAAGAACCTTAATTTGAAGGACGTCTTGTGTGTAGGAGTGATACCAAGTGAGGAGAGGAACTTCCTGACAGGTTCTGGGTACTAAGAAGAAAACAGTGAAGAGTAATGTGGATACTTACTCAAGGTTCACCAAAGGTTCTTCTTTAAGGGTTCATTGAATCCTTTCTGCTAGTGAAACACTCTGACCTAGGGTTCTACCAGGTACAAGCGGGTAACCCTTAATGGTTTTCATTTTCTTCCGTGATTAGTCAAGTGTTAATTACAGTACAAAAACTCTACTTGGAACCTCATAGGAAAACACTCGGTTCTAGGGTTCTTAATGGTTCTTAAAGGATTCCTAATGGTTTTTAAGGATTCGCAGTAGATGTACAGCCAAGGGACACTTAAATGCTTTTCATTTTGAAGCGTGTAAACTTTTGCAAAAAGGGTTCTTTAAGTGTCCGGTGGATAATGAAGACGTTAAATGCTTTCTGATAAGAAAACACTCAGGGTTCTATATAGAACTCTTAAAGGTTCCCAAGATGCACATGCAAAGAACCCTTAAAGGTTTTAATAATGTATACTTTTAGAAATAGGACATGTAACGTTTCTGTAAGGGTTCAGTGGATAATTAAGACTTCATAGATTCCAAAGCAGCCTTTAGTTGGAAAAGGAAATATTCTGTTATTGTGCTCTACATGGAACCCTTAATGGTTGCCCCAGAGTACCACTAAAGAACCTTTAAGGGTGTAGTCTTATAAGGTTCTCTTAAGCGTAAATTAGAGGTTCTTATCCTCCGGTTTGGAGAAGCAGATGTTTTGAAGTTAACCCAGCTGGGTTAGTGAAAGTAAAAGATGATGTGTGTCTATAGAGACGTTCTCTTCTCCTCTGTGCTGCAGGTGGATTATTAACGTTCTGCAGGTTCCACGACTGACTGCAGGTCACTTCATCACCGGATCGAGTGTAAGACGCCGTCACTCCTTCACACACCCGTTCCCTGCGCTACGGTCGGAGCTGCGATTCTGGAAAATTAATCAACACCTTCTGCCCAACCCGAGCCCAGTGTGGTGTAAGGAGGGGTTCAGCACCTCAGCCCGGGGTGTCTTCACTCTTCACTCTTCACTCTTCACTCTTCAGTGCGGTGACTCTTGTTATTAAATATTTCAACACCTGATTGTTGGTGTTGATGTTTAAATTCTTGCTTTGGTTTATTCTGAGCTGACATTTGACTAGTATTCAGGCGTGAATGTCAGATTAACCACAGCTGCATGTTCTCACCAGCAGGTGTGTGTGTGTGTGTGTGTGTGTGTGTGTGTGTGTGTGTGTGCGTGAGAGTGTGAGATCTGGGGTTGAGTTAACTTCCTCTTTGCCTTCTCTCCTGACAGATATTCCACTGCTCCCTCGTTCCCTTGCACCCTCGTTCCCTCGCTCCCTCGTTCCCTTGCACCCTCGTTCCCTCGTTCCCTCGCTCCCTCGTTCCCTTCTCCCTCGTTCCCTCGCTCCCTCGTTCCCTCGCTCCCTCGTTCCCTCGCTCCCTCGCTCCCTCGCTCCCTCTCTCCCTCGTTCCCTCGCTCCCTCGTTCCCTTGCCCTGTGGCCATGGAGGCACGAGGAAAATTTGACTTCAACGCCACGGCGGAGGACGAGCTCAGCTTTCGCAAAGGAGACACCCTAAAGGTTTAAAATCTGCACGCTTAAATCTAAGATCCTGTCTCTGTGAAGGAACTCTTAAAGGTTCTATGTAGAACCCTTGTAACATTGCTTTGTAACATCCCTTTTTAACATTATATTCTAAGCCATGACAAAAAGGTTGGACATGTTTAGAGCACCTAAGGGTTCTCCAGGTGTCCATCCAGGGGAACACTTAACAGTTCTATGTATAACCTTTTTATCTACTGAGTCTATGTTAGCAGAGGCTTTCTCTAACCCCTTTAGAGGCGGAGAACCCATAATTATTTAATTAAACTTTACAGAAGAAACATTGGAACAATATTTTTCTAAGCATGGTCCGGGTACCAATAAGATAAATATCAGGTTCTACGTATTAAGAAGACAATAATGAGCAATAATTTGGAGTTTATACTGCATACGTACACAGGTAATACACACACTCTTAGAAAAGGGGGATTGGTTCCTCAAGAGAACCACTGGGATGAAGAAACACTCTACATTTCTATGTAGAACCTTTAAAGGTTCCTGCAGAGAGGAAGCGGTAGCACGTTGCAGTGTGTATGTGTAACCCTGCATGTGTGTGTGCAGATCCTGGGCTCTCAGGAAGACTGGTATAAAGCAGAAATGAACGGTCATGAAGGATTCGTCCCTAAAAACTACGTGGACAGACCCATACCCGGGTGAGTTCCTGCGCATGCGCATGCACATGCACAGACTTTTTGCAGATATGGTGACTTTTCAAACATTTAAGGTCATGTATACTAGCTGTCATAAGTCACTGGCACTCGGTCGTGAGGGTCTTTAGCGCAGCGGTCTTCCTGTTGACATCATTTCCTGTGGCAGGGTTTTCTTATCAACATGCAGCGAAGCACAAATCTGATTCGGATTCACTGAGTCGCCGATTCTGAATCACTGAAATTTGCGTCTTTGTTTCGAACCAGTGAATAATTATTATATTTTTTTATTTATGCACTAATATTCTGTCCAGCGTTGCAGAAACGTTGCGTCTCGACAGATCGGTTCTGTCAGATTCAAGAACTCTAATAATAGAACTGTTCTTATAGAACGTGACTTCCGGCAGCTAGTGATGTCACTGCAGTGTGTCAGTGTTCTGACGTTCCGCTTTGTTATTCGTGGTGTCTGCGTGCAGATGGTTCCAGGAGAACGCCAGCCGCGGCGCTGCGGAGGAGATTCTCAAGTCCCGGGAGGTCGGAGGCTTCCTGATCCGCGGCAGTCAGAGCTCACCTGGAGACTTCTCCATCTCCGTCAGGTCCGAGTCAGAGCTCACACACACACACACACACTCGACAACCACGCCATCAAACACACACAAACGCTCGCTGAGAAAAACTGGTTCCTCATGGGTTCTTCAGTTAAGTGAAGGTTCTAACATTTTAAACGAGGTTTTTAAGGAATCTAATCAGAAATCCTTTTAATACTTCTTTTGTGTCTTCTTTCCGTCATTTCTCTCTCAATCCTCTGATTTACAGTGCTACGTAGAACCTTTCTGGGTTCCCTCACAGGGACAAACTGAAGAACCCTTTAGCATTATGCTTACATTGTGACATGCATAAATAATGGCACCCTTTAGAAGTGAACTTGTAAAACACTATAAAATAAAAAGAAGGAAGTGGATATTCTACAGAAAATGAACAGGGTCAAATCTTGTGTTTGGGTGAAACAGACAGATAATTCTGTAAAGCACACAGTATATAATCTCTCTCATGTGTCTGCTCTCTCACATTGTGGTTTTTGACCACACTTGTCTAGTCCACATGACCCAGCTGTGGTCACATCTGTGTAATTAACTTCTGATAAACCGTCTACAGCTTTAAACTCCATCCGGTGTTTCACGCGTGCTCCCTCTAGTGTTGAAAAAGAGTAAAATACTCTCCAGAACTTTATGACTCGTTATAACTCTGTAACAGCATCAGAAAGCAGAATTAGATTCGTGTCCAGCGAAATGATTTGGATTTGCTTTGTTCAGCATTAATCCACTGTCTGTTATTCGAATAAAAGTTGATATAATTGTATTTATTTTGCTGTAGAGACTCAGTGTGAGTGTGTGTGAGGAGGAACAGTACAGCACAGCAGGACCGAGTAATAATGACTGATAATGTGCGATAAATTCAGTCTTTGCAGCTTTGTGGGCAGAACCGTGGCACCGAGACGCACCTCAGGGGTCGTGACTCCACACGGGATACAAAAACTAACTAATTTAAAAGTGCATCAACTTGTAACTTTGCAGGTGATTTTTTAACAACAACCAAAATTGCTTTTATATGCTGTAACATTCTCTGAGGAAAATCTAAAAAAATTTATTTCTGTTCCCTTTAATTTTTTCTATGTGTGTGTGTGTGTGTGTGTGTGAGAGAGAGAGCGAGAGATCTATTCTTTCTTTTTTTTTTTTTAAATGTATTTATTTTAATAACTAAGAGTCACATTTGAACATGGCACATTTAAACGAAGAGTGTACATGATATTTAAAATCCTTTCTTCTATCCTGACACGCTGCGCTGGAGTAGGAGTTTGGGATTAAATATAGTTTAACACTTCAGTTACGGACTATGTAAATCTGGTATAAGAATTACAGATCGCTCAAGGCTTGGGGTCACAGAACAACTCATAATTTTTGGGTCCAGTTTCAGTCGTTTGCCTAAAACCTTTAGTGACGTGTGCATGACCTGACCTACTCGCTGTGTAATGATCTGACTGTAATGTCACTCTGCACCAGCAGAGGGCAGCTGTGAGTAACGCCTCGTTAATGTTAATACAGTGTGTGAGCCTGTGTGTACGCGTGTGCAGATGTATGATAGCTGTGTCCTGCTCTTGGTGATTTCAGACATGAGTATGATGTGCAGCATTTTAAGGTGATGAAGGACAGTAGAGGTCATTATTTCCTGTGGAGCGAGAAGTTCACGTCCCTCAACAAGCTGTTGGACTTTTACAAAGCATCATCCATCTCCAAACAGAGAGAGATCTTCCTGAGGGAAGGGAGCCGAGAGGAACCAAGAGCCGAGAGACCCCCAGTCCCTTATCCTGTAAACACACACACACACACACACACACACACACACACACACACACACACATATTCCTACATATCTTTCTATCTTTATTCCTTTCAATCAGTTGATGAAGTGATACAGAGTCATTGCAAATGTTCACAGTCAGCAAATGAGCGACCCCCTCAAACACAGCGAAGACCAGCAGACCACGCTCAAAGTCAGCAGGTAAATCACACACACACACACACACACACACACACACACACACACACACACACACACACACACACACACACACACAC
>JAQQZR010001745.1:0-10531 GCA_030068235.1 Notoglanidium macrostoma
CCAGATTGTACCTATACTATTGAAGAAAAAAGCAAAGGGTCATCATCCCAAATATTGTCTTTGTCTACTTTATCACTGTTTACTGCAAGTTGTAGTTTAAAAAAAATAATAATTACACTATATATATATATATAATGTAATTATTAATCTTTCAACTTAAAAATAAAAAATAAACAGTGATAAACAGTAAACAGTGATAAAGTAGACAAAGACAATAGTTGGTGTGATGACCCTTTGCTTTTTTCTTCAATAGTACAGGTACAATCTATACAGTTTTATAAGGAAATGAGCTGTAAGTTTCACTGAGCATCTTGGAGAATCTGCCACAGCTCCTCTGCAGACTTTGACTGTCACACTTGCTTCTTTTTTTGCATCAAAATCCAGGAGCCTTCATTATGGTTTTTTTTTTTGTCTGAAAAGTGGTCTCTTACATAATACGTTGCTTTCTTTACTGACATAAAATGCAAATTATTTTTTGGAGAAGTAATGTTTGGAAAATGAAAATGTTTTTGCACTGACTCAATGGTGAAGAATTCATAAAAATAAATGTCTATAACAAAATAGTGCCTAAGACTATATTCCATCTGTTTTCTCCTGCATCATATCAGTTTAGCATGGCTTATAAACCACATTGGGATATTGGATACATGTAATAACTTGGTCCATGGAAAGACTCATAGGCCATGTCTTTTGCTTTTTGTACAAACTATTTTGTAAGTAAATCAATCTGAAATTTAAGCCAAGGAACAGCAATACAAGATTGCAATTCCTGGTAGGCAGGCTTTAAGGGGATTTAAGGGATAGAATAGTTGTAATGCTGCAAAATGTTTGCTGATGTAGATTATGGCAGTTGTCATCATTCTGTCTGACTTTTGTCGATACATAAATGCATCAAAAATCCATAAAAGAAATGGTTTTGACAGGAAAGAAAACATTTAATATAATAATATTGTTGCCAAGCCACAGGATTTTAAGCATGATTGTAGCTGAAGAGCTGGACTGTAGAGGAGACATGAATTTTTCTTAGTTCATTCATTTGTTGAATTTCAACAACTGCTTCATCCCAGTAGATATGGAGCTTGTTGCTGGATGGATTACACATCACATGGGATGCCAGTCACAGCACATCATACATACACATGGGCACAGGCAATTTAGAGTTCCAAATCCATCTACAATCCAATTATTGGGAGGTGAAAGTAAAACCCACACTGTAACCTATGCTCAGGGAAACTATTTGTTTTTATCAGTGTTTTTGTAACTGTTTCATGTCTATTTTATAGAAAGAATTTTTATTGGTCCACAAAACCCAATTCCTGCTCTGTTTTTGACATTGGCCATAAGTAATGCAGTGTTATAGACTATTTAAATGATATTTTATATAAAGGTGGTTGATTTATTAAGGATTTTTTTTTAATCATCACTGTACTCCTTCCTGGTATGTCCCCATTGTAAATGCTGAACAAATTGAGACAAAGAACAAAAAATATTTTAATCCATACTTTCTACCATCATAAGCAGCAACTCAAAACTGTATCAAATGACCTAATCTTGTATCATATCAACATCCACAGTACAGGAACATCCTGTCCCTATTCGTATTTCTTGCAGCCAGACACACAGTTTGTTATTCACAGTTAAAATGAAGTAAAATAAAATTACATAATATTATCTACATTTTATTGAACTACATTTACTCTGGAAATAGGAAAAGAGAGTGCCTTACTTGATTCCACCGAAGAGTCTGAGATACATAACAGAGCAAATAGATGTGCACACTTCATCATTAGCGCTCTCTCCCTCTCTCTCACATGCACACTGGAGACAACGTCTCCTGCGCAGGGATGACCCAAATCCACCAGATCATAGAGTCCCATTCACTTCTGTTTTAATTACACCTGTGGGAGTTCATCAGAAAATGGATTAGCAAGGAGCAGACACGGTGTAATATACAATCAGTCCTCAAACCAAGCCATACTGTATGTGTTCTCCTGTAATGCCAGTGCCTTATCCTGACACTTCTGTGACCTGAGTGATTCACCCTGATCATTTTTCTGCCTGAAACTGTTGCTTCTGTCTCATTCTCTGCTGCTCTGCATGGTTCCACATGGCTATCCTAAATACTGCATTTCTCAAAAAACAGTTTATGCCCAGGACTCACATTTGCTTCAGTTGATAATTTTGCTTATAGACGTGTACCTAAGAACTGCTGCTGTAATCATGAAGTCTATAATGCTCACACTGCAGATCCTTTCAATACACTCAGTAACGTCTGACTTATATAGTATATATATAGTTTAGACCTGTAGAAAGGTGATTATTTACAATCACACTATCTGGTGTCACCTAGAAGGGGATAGGTTTCTTTTGAATCTGGTTTCCCTGAAGCTTTCTTCCTTACATGGTTTCCTTGCAACTGTCTCCTTTAGCTTACACATTAGATCTGCATGTAAATATGCATCAGGATTTGTAAATGTTAAGCAGCTTTGCAACAAAGTGCTATATCAGTATAACTGACATGAACTCAAACTGAACACAGACACATGCACCAGGAGACTTAATTTCATTCAGATAGTACATTCTTGACTAGGAACATTTTTCAAAAATGTTTCATTTTTTTTTTTTTTTTTTAATTAACTAACATATAACTTTTCAACCATATGAAACAAATTAATAAATAAGATGTAGCTAATAAAATATAAGAAAAAAGAAATAAGTGTAGCTAATTATTGACACAAATAACAATCAATATAACAACTATATCCAAGACATACAAAAGATTACACATGTGCATATCTTAATAGTGCTGTACATTTAAGGGTAAACATTTAAAATAAATAAATAAATAAAAAGGAAATGGATAAATTGGGGTTCCCAAGTGGAGCAACAGAAGTGTTTGTCCTATCATCTGGAAATCACTAGTTAAAAATCCCAATGAGGCCATAGCCATCCAGGTCCAGGAGCCAAGAGAGCCAAATTTGCCATTCTCTCAGGGATGGAGGGAGGCATACTATCTCCTTTGTTAATTACAATGACGCTAGCCAATCATGGGCATCTGTGAGCTCATGCATATGGACGTGGGTAGAAAGCACTTTGTTTTTTGCATGTGCAGCAGTTCAAAAAGATGTGGTCAACTTGCTTCACATGCTTCAGAGAAAGTGTGAAAGCTATTGTGTGATTGAGGAGACCTGTCTGATGTTTAGGAATTGGCCATGACTAATTTAGGAGGAAAACCTGGGAAACATCCCCCCAAATAACAAGCAATAAAATGGATAATTTATAAAGTAGGGGTATGTTTTTGCAGGATACTCTACCCGATTTAGATGTAGCTGCACCATGCAGCAAGACAAAAAAAACAAAACAAAACAGACAAACAAAAAAAAACACAACACAAGGCAAAATCAGCAGAGCAAAGTATTTTGAAATTATTTTTACCTTCTCAGTCTTAAGACCTATTGTTCAATTCCATCCTAATGGTTTACAAACATTTTCATTTCACTGTATTATTTTGTTCTCAGGCAATTTTTCAACATGTCTCAAGTGATTTCTAGATTGAAAATGATGAATACATACATATTTTTAATAACTTCTTACGGAGTTCACACTGAGACCACCCACTGGTTATGAATATTCATAAACCCCTAATGTTTATTAATATTCCTTAGGTAACCCAACAGCCTCTGCTGCTCAACTACACTTTAGCCTGATTCTGATGCAAAATGAGAGGAAGGAGAGGAGCAAAATAAAAAAAAAATAATTTCAGAACAGTGAGCTTATTAACAGTAATTGAATTAAGTCAAGTAGGTTATTATTGACATTCCTCTATATAGCTTGTGTACACAGGAACAAAATGTCATTTCTTCAGTACCACTGCAGAACACAAAACCATATGCAAGTCTATATAAAGTGCAAATACACAACAGAATGAGACAAGTTCATGATAATAAACACAGAGTACATGGGCTGTAAACAGTAAACTATTTAGTAATGTAGCAGCAATAAGTAGCCTGTATCTGTAGCAGCAATAAGTATGGCGTTCAAAAATAAATAATAAAATGTTAGAATTGTCTTAAATGTTGTTCTCTGAAGTAAAAAAAAAAAAAGTTTTTTCCCACAAGCAGAAATCTTTTTTTTTGTTCTCAGGAAAAAGAATGTTTTGTTACCTGTTGTTGTACCCAAACTGAATTATGAATAAGATGATAAATTATTAATGTCATAAAACACAAAACTAAATCAGCTTATTGCATTTGTACAGCCCCATGTTCTACATGCTGTCCTGAGAGAAATGTAATGTTTATATTACAAGGCGGCTTATTTGCCACTTGGTAGCAGGAATTTCTCAAGGCTCTTTTCACTCCTCATTCTGAGTTAGTATTGATTACACAATCTAGTGTTAAGAAACTAAAAAGTTGTGTCAAACTCCACTTAAATTTCACTTAGTGTCAAATGTATAACAGAAGGTTATAAAAATCCATCTCTTATGTGTCTGTGACTTTGAAAAGTATGTAGAGAGGGAGAATTCTTGTCGCTACTGAACTGAAGCATCTAGCAAAATTGATTTACTGTTGTAGGTGAAGAATTTTAAACATAAAGGATGAAAATATGCAATTCTTCTTCTTTCAGCTGCTCCTGTTCATCAGTATGTTTGGTTTGGCACAGGTTTGCCACTGGATGCCCTTCCTGACGCAACGCTTCCAATTTATCCCGGCTTGGGACAAGCACAAAGGCCACACTAACTTTTGCACCCCAGCGTCTGGGACGCTGCGCACACTTAATGGCAATTTAGAGTAGCCAGTTCCTGCAGGAGGAAACCAGAGTACCCAGATGAAATCCATACAAGCACAGGGTCCACACAGAAAGGCACCCTGTTAAACCAGGAACTGAACCCGGAACATTCTCTCTGTGAAGCGACAATGCTAACCTCTGCCTTCCATGCCACCCAGTGACAATATGCAATTAAAGTGAATTATATGTATATATGAATAATAATTAACTTCAATTGCATATAAAACACAATGCCACTATCTGTATATTTAGTGTTCCAAATATCCATATCTGTATTTGGATTTAAGTCACAAGTCGGTTGTGATCTAAACCTTTTTTTTTTTTAAATATATGAACCTCACCATGATGCCTCCAGTAGTACTGTTTTTTTTAAAAAAAGAAAAAAAACAAAGCTAGAAAAACATGAGGTACAAATGCCAACACTGTCAGCATGTTGTGTGAATAGTGACTGTGACAGTTCCTAGAGATGTATGTGGGAGTGGGCTGTTTCTAGGGAGCATTATTTTTGTTTGTGTTTTCTAACAAATTTAGTCGGTTTTATTTCCCAAAATACAAACAAAGAAATAGAATAATTTAAAACACCATGACCCCGACCAGGCAGTTACGGAGGTTGAATGAATGAATGCTGTACATTCATTTTAATGAACATTATCTTTGTTTGTCCCTCAAGCTTAGTTTCTATGCACTTGCTCATGCCTACATAAAAAATAACAAAAACTTGTAGTGCACCCCTATTTGTAACACATTATCTGTCTCTTTCCAAAAATGTATTCAGACATGTATTCTCTCAGTAGCCACATACAATTAACCAAACTGTTGTCAATTAGCTAAATTTAAAGTCGAGGCATGATAAACCTGAGTTGTTAAATGTCAAGCTCAAGGACCCAGTAGTGGCTACCTGGTGGTGCAGTGATATGAAATTATAACCTTCCAATCAGAAGCTCAATACCTTAACCACTGAGCTATCCCTCGCAATCACCCTATAGAAAATGACACTTTTAGTTATTATGTCAGATCATGTGGTGTAGTGTGGCCCTTTAATATTCCATCCAGAATGTGTCCCTGCCTTGTTATGGCCTGTGTTCACCACATGCCTTTTTAGTGCTGGAAATGTCCACAACCTCATTTTCAGAATGTATCCAGAGCACTTTTCTCAATTGATTATTGTTGCTAGGTTGCAAAAAAAATCTTCAAGCACACCAGCCCTTTATTATGAACATCAAGTCTCTATTTAATTTAGAAATGTTAGAAATGTTAAAAAACGCATTTGTTGGACGCAGGCTCTTATGCAGAACTCACATTATTGTCTGTGCTCCGCATGTCCTTCCTGTGTCCTTGTGGATTCCTCTTGGATCTCTGGTTTCCTCCCATTTACTTAAAAACATGCTGGTAGGTGGACTCTAAATATAAAATGCGAATGAGCATGTGAATGAGTTGTGCAATACACTAACACCCCTACTATGGTATATTCCCGCTGTCATGTTCACCATGGACAGTTCCCCTCCAGACTACCCAAGGGCACCCTCACTCACATTTTGGAATTTCTTCCTTTTTTTGCGCACATTGGTTTTGTGCCACCCGCCTTACGCTCAGTGACTCCGAATCCCCCACGGCCCTGAGCAGGATAAAGTGCTTACTGAAAATGAATGAATAAATTGTATGATGTGTTAATAATATTTTCATAATCGATCGTGCTATAGATTTTTTTTCCACACATCCCAGCCATGTACATTAATTATAACAATTGATTTTGCTTGCACCAGTATGAACATATCAGTGGGATATTTTTGCCTCCCTCAAACTGACTCTGTGTGTTTGGAAGAGAGCAAGTTCTGGCAACAATGGTCCAAACACCTAGCTCAGGTCACATGATTCATTTTTTTGGCACACAGTTTAGGGTATGCTTTATGGGACAGCCGTTACAGACAGTGTAGGCAGGCAGAATGAGCCAACTGGCACTGCCAGGGTTCACTCATGAACAGATGAGTTTGTACTCAGGCACAGCAGCTGACAGAAACCTTCAGTCTCATTAATTTCACAGAAGCCTCTTCAATAAAGCATGCTCGTCAAAATCTGTCCCTGAGCTCAGGTTCACAAGGTCAAAGGCACTGAGAACCTCTTAACTGTGTATTGAATTTAATGCATTAAATGTTCATTTATTACCAAACTATGGTTCAGGGACACAGAAGGGCACACACAATCCTCTCTGAACAATTTTTTCAGATCAGATTGTTATGGGTCTACCTGTGCACTCAAAGTAATTAAGCTAGTAGCGTGATTTCATTGGTGCAAGTTCTTTCTCACCTGCTCCTGGTTTCTTCTGATGAATTGGTTGAAGAAATGATAGATGGATGGATAAATGGATACATGAATAGATGTATGCATTGAATGGATGCTTGGATTGATTACATTCTTAGCCAGATGGATGGATGTACGGATGGATTGATGAATGGATGAATACATGGATTTATGTATAAATGTGTGGATGGATGCTTGAACAGATGCTTGCATTGATGACAGTCTTAAGCAGCCGTGACAATTGAACAAAAGAGGTGGCATGAAGACACCCACATTGCTGTGTGCCAATGATGGGACTACTAGGGAAGTGTGATTGGAGCTTTGTGGTGCTTTGTGTCAAGTACTTGTGTGCGTGGCAGAAGTTTTAAAATTTGGAAAAAGTTTTCATGCCAGTTGCACAAACTTTTGTTCACAAGGTCATAGGCACTGTATTGAATATAATGTATTAAATATCCATGTATTTCCAAACTAGTGGTTCAGGGACAAACTTTGTGCAACTTATGTGCAACATATTTGCAACAATAGTATGTCACTGAGTGTCACTGCTTGCCATTGCATGCCTTTTTTGACAATGTAGACACCTGTGGAACACAATGGCGCATGTTGGCATGCATATGTTGCACATACATTGCACATACTGTAAGTTCCTCACGGCATGCAGTGGCAAGCAGTTGCCCGGCTCCTTGGTTTCCTTTTTCTGCCAGGAACTCTTTCTTCTCTCCTTCTTCTCTCCTAATCCTCTAATTTTCTCTGATGAGCAACAATCATAAGACTTGTAGCCACCGCATATAACCACTCTTGCTTCTGTTTTGAATCTTGTGGATTCAACATGTCCCTTCTATCATTGAACACTGACTGTGTGAAGCTTTTTGAACCATAGTGCCCCAAATTCCTGCACGATGACTTCATGCATGCATAACTATAGCATGTCAATGAGTGATCGTTCGTGCCAGAGTACACAGACTTGCTCAGGGGTGACATCATCGCAACTTATATGCAAATAGTGCCTGCCCTTGGTGCAACTATGGTGTAACTGTGGTGTATAACTATGGTGGAAATGATTGCCATGGCGTGCCATTGCGTGACTCAGACATGTCACCTGTTCAAGTCAGATCTGCACCTGGTTCGTCACTTATGTGTGACAGATGCCTTGACATAGCACAAACTATGTTTAACTGTGTTGTGATGACAACAGTGTCAGGCCCCTTTTTGGCATGCATTGGCACACCACAATGCAGACCTGTTTGTGACCAAAATTCATCCAAGTGTCAGTGTTGCTTTAAAGATGCTTGGATGGATTGGTGAATGGAAGGTTGCTTGAATGGATGCTTGTATTGACAATAGTTTTGGGTTGGATAGATGGATGGATGGATGCTAGAATGGGTGCTTGCATTAAACCCTCTTCAATAAAGTCCAACCTGTACAAGACATACAAGTCCGAATTTGTCCCTGAGCTCAGGTTCACAAGGTCACAGGCACTGAAACTGTTCACTCTGTATTGAATATAATTTATTAAATGTCCATGCATTACCAAACTAGTGGTTCAGGGACAAAAAAAGGCCTGTACTCTCCACTATATATAATACTATATGATAATAATAATAGTAATAATAATAATAATAAAAATAATAATAATTATTATTATATCCAGCTATATACCATTCATTCACCACATCTGCACCATATCTGCAAATACTACTTTCAGCCAGTTGTGCTGGAAAACTGCTTACACCTCATATCAATATAAATAATTAACACTGCAGGACATAACCGTACAGAAAAGACAACCTCTCTCTGCTGAAGGCACTGAGTCTGATCTGGGTCTGCATGTTGATGACAGTATGAAGGCAATCACTGTTGTAATGGTTGACCAGGTGTTTGTTTGTACTTGGGAAATCTTGATGGCTCCATGAGTGGTGCAAATGATCAGCAGATGCAATTATTGTTATTGGCCTCAAGAATCACTCTAAAACTTGCTAATTAATTCCTCTATCTCACTGACCGGGCATATGTTAATACTTTTGCATTATTGTGGCTATATGAGGAAAAGTGGGGATGGTCAGGGGTAGAAAATACTTGCATAATTGTACTTCATTATTGTACTTTAGTACTATTTTATTGAATTTGTGTCTTACTCAAGTAGCGCCCTAATGGAACGTCCTAACAGTGTTCCCACTCAAAAATGGAAGTACGTAGACGCAGGTTGAAAGATTTCTGGGAGGCACAACAGCCAAAAGTACTGAGTCTACCTGTACATTCAAAGTTGTTACGCTAGTAGAGTGATTTCATTGGCATGAGCACTTTCTCAAATACCGCCTTTTTTTTGATGAATTGATTAACTGAGGAAGGGATGGACGGATGGATGGACAGATGCTTACACTCATAATAGTCTTATTTGACTGGATTCTACGATGGGTTTTCTTATGTACTGGTGGATGGAGGAATCGAAGGAAGGAAGGAAGGAAGGAAGGATGGATGGATGGATGAATGGATGGATGGATTCATGAGGCTCAGATAGATGGATGTTTGAATGAAAGGACTGATGGATAGATGCTTAAATAGATGCTAACTGATATTTTCTTCAATGATTGGATTCCTATATGGATGGATTGCTTGAATACATAGATGCATGGATTTACGTATAGATGGATGGGTGCTTAAATGGATGCTTGCATAGATAATAGTCTTAGATGCTTGGATGGATGGATTGATGGTTGGATGGCTGTGTGGAAAGTTGCTTGAATGGATGCTTGCATTGACAATAGTCTTAGGATGCTTGGATAAATAGATGGATTCTTGAATGGATTGCAGGGTTGGATGGTTGACAACAAAATCAAATAAATTAGAGTGTTGTGACTGCTGGAAGGTAATGATGTTGATTGATATTATTACACTTTTATCTTGAAATGAAGTATAAAGGCATACTAGAATCACTGGTGCTGCGACATGGATATACAATAAGCTGCGCCACCATAAGCGAGTTTTTTATAATTAACTGAGTCAAAATAATTAACTGAAGGACACATTAAATATGACGTTCCACAGCGTGATCATATCATCACATTGGCATCTCATAACCACAATATAATAATTAGTATCTGTGACTTACTTAGTTTGTGACCTTGAACTATTAAATTGTGTCCGTGACTACACCTTATTAATAACTAACCCTATGTGTTGGTTTTATGGCTCCTGTGCAGTTTTTCTTGCAGATATTATTTTTGTATAAATAATCTAATTATCTTTGCTTACTCCTCCATATCCTTCCACTTATTTTGTCATCAGCTACAATTTCTTTCCCATCCTGTCATTTCTTTAGTAAGACATTTTAGATAATATCAGACAAATCGTAGGTGAGTGTTTTCCTCAGGGCATCAACACACACACACACACACACACACACACACACACACACACACACACACACACACACACACACACACACACA
>JAQQZR010001746.1:0-10527 GCA_030068235.1 Notoglanidium macrostoma
GTAACAGAGCAACGACTTTAAGATCTCCACAGATATTCCAGTTGTACCTGGTATATTGGACGTGCTTCAGCAACAGTGCCATATTCTCATATGTTTCTTTCATGTGTGCTGAAGGATAAATGATAAACAAGTACTGAAGGATAAATGTTGCCATTGTGTAGCAGCAGAACAGCTTTCAGGATTAACATTGACGAATCAATGAAGAGATGCCACTCTTCCGGGTTGTGATCACAACCCAAGGCCGAGAATAATCCTTTAGTGTCACAACAGAAACAGAGACTGTCAACTTGTGCCGAAAATTTGGTTATATCATGATATTGGCCTCGAAACAGAAATTTTCGAACCTAGTGACAGAAAACACCATTCCTGCAGTCTCGAGCCCAGCATCTCGGCTTTTGCTTTTGACAGACCCAAATCTCGGACCAAATCGTTCAATTCGGGCTGTGTTATCAGATGTGGATTGCCTGATGAGCACAGTTCAAAATCCAGTTCAATGTCACTGTCAGTACCCTGCATTGCAGTTTCTTCATCTGGTTCAATCCTCTGGTGGTTTCGGAATTGGAAGACTGTCGTCATGTGACACAGGTCTCATTGCTGAAGGCAGATTAGGATATTCAATTGACTTCTTGTTTTTGGCAGAGAAACCAGAAACATTAGTCAAATAGAAGTAACAGTCCCTCTCATGGTCTTTGTGTTCTCGCCATATCATCGGAACAGCAAACGGCATCGTCTTTCGAGTTGTTGATCAGTCACTTATGGGAGCGAAAATGTTTGGATAGAAATATAAGAAAAAATCATGACAAAACTGAAGATTTCTCTGAAACAGTACGGGTTGGGTAAATTTTGATGTGATATTTGTGATCAGCACCCAAAAATTTATAAGAAACACCCAACAGTGTTCAAGAAGCAAAAACTTTGTTGTTCAGTGTATTCAACCTGCTTTAATTTCTGTGTGCTTTGTGCATGTAGTACTAATTAGGTTTCTTTGCACTATTCTGTAAAATATCAATAAAGACAAATGTTAATAATTAATTTTTCCTGATTTAACATTAACTAATTAACAAACCTGAGCTAGGTTGAACTGGGTGAGTTATGGGAAGGGAAAAAAGGTCTACAAGAAGTGTGGAGGCATATGTGACTGAGGGAAATTCCAAACAATTATCTTCTGATGCTTACTGTATTAGATGATGACTGTAAAAGTCGTGCCATAGCAAAACAGAAATTTACAACGAGTGGCGGGATCTTGTCATTGTGCCACATCTACAAATTGTAGATGTTCAGAGAGAAAACATTCACTCATTTATGGCATACACCCTTATCCAGAGCAACTTACATTTATCTCTATTATACAACTGAGTAGTCAAGGACCTTGCTTAAGGGCCTAACAGTGACAGCTTTATAGTGCTGGGGTTTGAACTCACAATCTACTGATAAATAGGCCAATGTCCAACCACTGAGCTACCACTCACTCACTAACTGGCCATTCACTGAGCACCTTATTAGGAACACTATACTAATACTGGATTAGGCATCCCTTTGCTCTTAAAACAGCTTTAATTCTTCATGGCATGGAGATGTTGGAAACATTTCTTGGAGATCCTGGTCCATGCTGACATGATTGCATCACTACATTCCTGCTGATTTTTCAGGTGCACTATAATGCTGTGAATCTTCCATTACCACTTCCACTACCACAAGCAGAATATGAAGAGGTCTTCTGCTGTTGTAGCCCATCTGTGTCATGGTTTGATATGTTGGGTACTCTAGGATGTGTTGCTGCTCACCACAATTGTACAGAGTGGTTATCTGAGTTACTGTAGCCTTTCTGTCAGCTCAAACTAGTCTGACCATGATCTCTTTACCTTTCTCATCAGCAAGGTGTTTCTGTCCACTGAATTTCCGCTCACTGGATGTTTTTCTTTATTGCACAATTCTGAGTAAACTCTAGAGACTGTAGTGCATGAAAATCCCAGGAGATTAGCAGTTATTGAATACTCAAACCAGCACATCTTGCACCTACAACCATGCCACAGTTGAAGGCACCACTTGTCATAGTAACTTATAGAGCTTGTAATTATTAGTTAAATGTTTAGCAGCTCTGCCTTGCTTTGCACTTATAAGCAAGAGCACCTGCTAGAAAATGATTGAATTGTAAAGTCCAGAAAGTATAACACATACTTAAATGCCCATTTATACCAAGTATCAACATTAAGTTATCTGATGAGCAAGAAAAGTAAGCAAAATATCTTAGTGTTAGCTGAATTAGTTTTCTTACTTTAATCAAAACATTTGGCAGTTCCAGTGTAAATCTTTGTTACAGGATGTCGCAAATGCAAAATATTTAATTAATATAAATAGGCATTCAGTCTTAAGAAAAAGTTGTAAATGAATAGCATGTATTTTATGTTCCACGCTACAGAAACTGGAAAACACATTCCCTCCCCATTTCCTCATTCTCAGCATAGCTTGACTTGACTTGACTTGACTTGAAATACTAAATGTACAACACAAAATAACAAAACCCTAATGACACCAACAAAACCCCTAAACTCTCACTGAACATCATAAACACATTGGATAAAATAATGAATTACGGTAATCACTAACAAAATCTGTGTCCTGATGATATCTTTTTCTGCTAAACAAAGTTATGGTTTTAAAAATAATATCAATAAAGACATACAGTCTGCTTTTCAGTATAGCTTGAGGGCAAAGGTCAAGGAAGGTGTGCTTTAGTTTTAATCATATTGAAATTATACTGATTACAATTCAGCTTTTAAGCTCTGCTCATAGAAACTGTTAAAGGGGCTTGTTAATAATATGCCAAGATTTCAATTTCCTTTCTTCTGGCTGGAATGAATGTTCGCCGAGGTGCTATTGAGCAAGGAATAAAGTAGGAACTTGTTTTTAGACATTCAGCAGTGCGTTTTAAGCAAAAAAGCAGAATTCAACATAGCACTGATTACATACAATATTCTTGCACCCTGTGCTTTTGAACCTGTGAAAGGATTACATCCTCACATTTTTGCAGCAACTCAAGTGTGCTAATGCAGCCACTGTTTTCACACTTGTCTGAGTGAGGTGCTGGCCCTTCCCAGGTCTTCAGACACTGATAGTAAAACTCAAACTTCTTACCATTAACTGCTGTGCAGATGGTACACAGTACACACAGGTTGGTCAAATCTCGCCTCTCAGCATATGAATTGCAACCAGGCACTTAAACATAAAACAAACAAACACACAAAAAAAAATACTCTTATAATTAGATATAAATAGAGCAATTATCACTACATACCTCTAAAGCTCAATAGACTGCTGAAGGGAGATCAAAATACACTTTTCACTAGGTGGAGCAGCAAAAGCTGCTGTTATTAATAAATCTTAATGTTCAGTTTAACCTGAATACCTGCAGATCTCTGATCTACAAAGCATTGTCTAAAGAATGATACATACATGTATTATAAAATAACTAAAATTTGATTAAAAGACCATTCTCAAAACTTCTCCATTCCCTCCAAGCTTCCTTTTTTTAAGAGCTAAAAATATAATTTGAAGCTAAATATTCACCTGCATTAAAAAAAAAAAAATCAGCAGTTGAAAGTGTCTCCATGCCAAGTGCATTCTTAATTTTTAAAAAAGAAGGTCCTGGGTTTGATTCCCTGATCACCCAGGGTGCCTTTCTGTGTGGAGATTGTGTCTGTCGTGTTCTCCCCGTGCATGCTCCGGTTTCCTCCAGTCCAAAGACATGCAGTTGACAAAAAGACAATTGGCTACTCTAAATTGCCCATAGGTGTCACTGCGATGTGTGGCTGCTTGTCTGTGGTGGCCCAGGGTGTACCCCGCCTCTCGCCCCGAAGTCTGCTGAGATTGGCTCCAGCTTCCCCCGTGACCCAGACGGATAAAGCGGTATAGATAACAAACGGTACGGTATTGCAAGCAGTTGATGAGCCACGGGGTGGTGTAAGGGAGGCAGATGGGAGGAGTTCGCTGAAGTTAGTTTTAGGTTGGATCAGCGACCCGGTGCTGACTGTAAGAGGGCTGTTAGCTCACCTCCGAACACTCTCATAATGGCAGTGGTTCATGGACCCATCAATAAATTATCGTTTGAATGACAAACCAAATGTTAGCTTAGGTGCAATCATGCTGACATATTAATGAAAATTATGCGTATCACATAGCGTAGCTATGTAATAGGGTATCATATAGGGCACATATTTTGACTGCTAAAGTAAAATGAATTTATTTAACAAATATTTCAATAGACGATAATTGAAATTTTTTCCATAGATTCCATTCCATGTGACCCATTGACTCCAAATCAATATTAAATTGTACTACTCCACTGAATACATGAGACACACCTCTTTTTATTATGTTTTAGAGCTTTTTCTATTTTATATTAATATTTCTTTGCAAGAATTAGCTTTTTTCCAAATAGCTTCCATGTCATGTGACTCACTGACTCCAAATCTACACCCGATATTATGACTATATTGGACAATTAGGCCACACCTCTTTTTATTGGGTTTTAGAGCTTTCTATTTTTATGTAAAAATTAGCTTTTTTTCAGTAGATTCCATGTCATGTGACCAACTGACTCCGAATCAATCAGTGGGTCCCATGACATGGAAGCTATTGGGAAAAAAGTTAATTTTACCATAAAAATATACTTTGGCACAGGTGGAACAAGATGAAAAAAGGTGTTGATCTCTGGCATCATGTTGGGCCACCAACACTTCCCACTCAATAATTCACAAGTTTTTGTGGTGCCGGTGTTCCGGGAAATTCAGGTCCCCCATGTTCCCGTGCCGATTTGAATCATGACGTCAGCCCACAGACTAATAATACTTTCTCGTTCTCTTTAAATGTCTTTCTGCGAATGGGTTGAGTTAAACAAATCATTTATACAAAAATGTCATATGCTTTTTTCATGTTTGTGTATATTTTAAAGTTAATTGAAACGTTTTAAATTGCTGGTAGTATATGTTTGCTGGGGAAATACAGAAAACGCTATACTATCGTTTGAAGGACATCTATATGCGTGATGATCGATGTGATATTGTTTTATTCTAACTACAACTTTATTGTAGGCAACTAACTCCTTACATTAATCAACTTCTGCAGACAACGATGTCTTTGTACCCATTCAAATGTAATCAAGTTCTATGAAAACTTTGTGAGGCAGGGTTTCCCATGCTAACACACACATACAGAAATTACACTGCGGTAAAGTTCCCAGCTAAAAAGCGACGTCTCCATGGAGTGAGATCACTATCTTTTATACGAGAGCCACATACGACAGAACCGGAGTCAAGTTAACAGTGGGTTCAATATTCGCCAGACATTCACGAAACTTCTCTGTATTTTTTGTATATTCCCTGCATATTTTCTTATTACCACATTCACAAACTCGTGTGTGTTCGTGAAATTATATACACAAATTAGTTATTCAATAAATACCTTTAATAAATTGTGAAAATGTGAAATAACCCAGCTCCTGTGGTGCATTCACACAATAACTGGGCTTTTGACATTCCGCGAAATTTCAAAATGAAAGTCACAAATGGAAAAACAAGGAATCTGAAAAACCGGTTATTGCACGTTAAAGATTCATTACAATGTCTAATATGCTTAGACAAAATAATCAGCACATACAGAGCCTACAAACACCCATGAAATCTGTAAATAATATTATAAACAGACATAAGCCATTATAATGTTCCAAAGCCATAGAACTGAGCAACTCATTTTCAATTTGTGGTCATAGAAGATACTGGACCTCCACATGTCCTGCACTTTGACACTTGTGAAACTTGCAGATAACACTGACCAACAAAGTTTTTGCTTCTTGAACACTGTTGGGTGTTTCGTATAGATTTTTGGGTGCTGATCACGAATATCACATCAAAATTTACCCATCACATACCGTTTAAGAGAAATCTTCAGTTTTGTCTTTTCTTATATTTGTATCCAAACATTTTCGTAAGTGACTTATCAACAACGGTTTGTGCAGCCTGGGCATGTCCAGGCATGGAATCAGGCCAGGTTGGAAGCTGACATCCTGGGAATGCCTGGGCAGGTCTGAACGAGCTTGATGCTGTCTTTACATGCTATAAAGGTGGCTTGCATACACCGATCCTGCTCATTTGGGTAAAATAGATAGTCAGTGTGTATGTATAGTATCAGTATAGTAAAGTATAGTATCTGTAGGAATATAACAGTAAGTAAGCTTGATGATATAGACGTTTTGGTGTCGAGCAGTATGTCTCGTCAATGTCGTAACAGCCATGATACATTCTGCTGTATCTGTGGCGAATATATACTTGCGCCTCAGAGACGTTGGATGACTGCTCTTGTGAAGAAAGCTTATCATCTGTATTTTGGCTGTAAAATTGGTGATCATGACAAGCAATGGGCACCTCACATTTGCTGTGCGACATGAGCTGTCAGTCTGAGAGCCTTGCTCAGAGGCACTCGCAAGACGATGCCATTTGCTGTTCCGATGATATGGTGAGAACACAAAGACCATGTGATGGACTGTTACTTTTGTTTGACTAATGTGTCTGGTTTCTCTGCCAAATACAAGAAGTCAATTGAATATCCTAATCTGCCTTTACTGTAGTAATGAGACCCGTGCCACATGACGACAGTCTTCCAATTCTGAAACCACCAAAGGATTGGACCTTAGACAAACCAGATGAGGAAACTGCAATGCAGGGTACTGACAGTGACACTGACTCGGATTTTGAACCATGCTCATCATGCGATCCACATCTGACAACACAGTCCGAATTGAACGATTTGGTCAGAGATTTGGGTTTGTCAAAAGCAAAAGCCGAGCTGCTGGGTTCGAGACTGCAGGAATGGTGTTTGCTGTCACCAGGTACAAAATTTCTGTGTTTTGAGGCCGACATCATGACACAACCAAATTTTTTGCACAAGTTGACAGTCTATGTTTCTGTTGTGACATTGAAGGATTGTTCTTGGCCTTGGGTTGTGATCACACCCCGGAAGAGTGGCATCTCTTCATTGTTTCGTCAATGTTAAGCCTGAAAGCTGTTCTGCTACATAATGGCAACGTTTATCCTTTTAGTTAGGCAATGATTAGTACCTGTTGGCTATGCAGCACACATAAAATAAATGTATGAGAATATGGAAATGTTGCTGAAGCAGTCCAGTATACCAGGTACAGACAGCCCAATTTTGATTTAAAATGTCCTGGTATTTCATGGAGTCCATTATGCCATGTACTCTAAGAACATGTCAAGAGCCTTTTAAGGAAAAACAGCTCAACAAAACATCACAGAATCTGCACTATTTTGCAGTTTGGATAAGGTTCTTTTCATCATAGCCATCTATAGGGTTTAAGCTAAACCCTCCTCAAGTGTTTATTGACAGAAGGTAAATTTTTGTTTAATTAGACCATAGAACATTGTGCCAATAAGTTGTAGTAGTGTTTTGCAAATTCCAGGCACTTACTTTTGTGGTTAACTGACAAATAAAAGACTTTTCTGGGATACCTTCCAAATAGTCTATTGGCATGGGGGTGGCTTCTGATGGTGGTTTTGGAGACTTGGTAACCCCAAGATTTTACCTTTTCTTGCAATTCACCAACAGTGACCATTGTTTTGTTTTTTTGCCTCTCTTAGCAACATCCTCATTGTATGTGGGTGCAAAATAAACTTGGGTCCACTTCCAGGCATGTTTGTAACAGTTCCAGAAGACCTCTTTTCTATTATTGCCCTAACAGTAGAAATGGGGATTTTCAAGCAAGTAGCTAATTTTTGTATAACCATTCTCTAACTTATGAAGGTCAACACACTTGTTCCTCATTTGGTTTGTGTGTTCTTTTATCTTTCCCATGTTGATGTATGACTAAGGCAATGTGGCCTCTTTGCCACCTCATATTTGTACCCCAGTTAATCAGGAAGTCATGGATTACAGCTTGAAAGTTCCTACACACTCCAATCAACTCAAAAATGTACAAATTAAATGGGAAACATGCTTCAGTTACATAGCGTTCACAATACTTGCGGGAGGACGTTGTGCGTGTGTGCGCGCGCGTGTGTATATATTGTAGTGTCTTTCGCCGTCCATCACAGAAAGATGCCAGCAAGAACCACAGGCAACACAGGAGTCTTATTAAAACCCCAAACGGGGATTATTAACAGGCTTGGGGGAAAACCCCGCCCATCCCGGAAGCGTCACTAGCAACACCATAACACTAAAAGTTCAACTGTAACAAGTTACAGTTTCAACATAATAACATACAATAACTACACTTTTTGAAATCTGGACATTTTTTGGCAAGAATGTCATCAAGACCAAAATACAAACCTGCTGTTAACATTATGTTAACTCATGAAACAATTTTTTAGGAACACTATAAATACTAGGCAGGCCCTGCCTTTGCTTTCAAAACAGCCTCAAGTCTTTGTGGCATGGATTCCATGAGCTATTTGGGGCAATGGTAGCTCAGTGGTTAAGACATTGGCCTAGTGATTGGAAGGTCATGAGTTCAAATCCCAGCCCTGCCAAGCTTTTGGGCCCTTGAGCAAGGCCCTTAACCCTCAACAGCTCAGTTGTATAAATGGGACATATGTAAGTGACTCTGGATAAGGGCGTCTGCCAAATGACGTAAATATTGAAAATGTTCCTTTAAGATTCTGGTTCATGTTGACGTGATTGAACCAGACAATTCCTGCAGATTTCTCATGTGCACTTTCATGCTGTGAATCTCCTGTTCTATCAAATCCCAACAGTGTTCTATTTTATTCAGATACGGTGATTGAAGAACACTGAACTCATTGTCATCTTCATGAAAGTAGGTTGAGATGACTTTTGCTTAGTTTGCTTAGTATCCTGCTGGATGTACCCATTAGAAGATGGGAAAATGGGTATTCTAAAAAGCTTTGCCCCTCACCACAATTGTACAGAGCAGTTATCTGAGTTACTGTAGTCTTTCTGTCAGCTCAAACCAATCTGGCCATTCTCTGGTGAGTTCTCTCATCAGCAAGGTATTTCTGTCCACAGAACTGATGAGTGCTGGATGTTTTTCTTTATTGCAACATTCAGAGTAAACTCTGGAGACTGTTGTATGTAAAAATCCCAGGAGATTAGCAGTTACAGAAATACTCAAACCAGCCTGTCTGGCACTAACAATCATGCCATGGTTGAAGTCACTAAGAAAGTCACTGTTAATAATAAAGTGCTCATTGAGCATATGTACAAGGTATTTTATTTCATAGTATGTTAGTATATTGAAAACAGGCCTAGTTGTTAATTGGTGTATGAATGTTTAAGTAGAATGTTTCAGTCATAGAGACTTTGACATTAAGACATTGAGGATGCAGGTTTAGTTTTGGCCACTATGAGTGATTTCTGCTTGCCATAACAGCTTATGAATACTGAGATGATTAATGATTAGTTAAATGTTTAGAGGTGTTGACTTGCTTTCATTTATAACTAAGAGCACATGCTAGAAAATGATTAAATTGCAAAGTCATTTTATACCAAATATCAACATTAAGGTAGCTGATAAGCAAGTAAACTAAGCACAATACCTTAGTGTCAGTTCAATTAATTTTCTTATTTTAATGAAAAACATTTGGTGGTTCCAGTTAAAATGTTTCCTTATTAAAAGAAAAATTTAAATTAATAGCATGCATTTTATGTGATTGTTCCATACTACAGAAACTGGAAAACACATTCTATCTCCATTTCCCCATTCTCAGGATAGCTGAAACACAAAATAAACAAAACCATAACCACACCAACAAAACCCCTGAATTTTCACTGAGCATCATAAACACATTTCATAAAATCATGCATTAAGGTGTTAATTAAGGTCATCACTAACAAAAACTGTATTGTACTGAATTGGTCAGTTATTAATCAATCACCATTAATTAATCAGACACCATTTGTGTCTCTTTCCAACCTGTTGACTTGGAAAATTATCTACTAATGTGGATTTGCTGCATACTGCAAATCCAGTTATACTGCATAGCTTTCCTGTACTAACCAATGTTGTATAGAATACCCTACATACACAAGGGAACAGTAAAGACACATTACTAGTAAATACCTTTAATTTGAAAGTTATAGTGACTCACAAGTAAACCACTCAAAAAGAGATTTTTCTATTATCTTTATTTATTGTACCTAAGTTTCAAAAGTACAATTTTCCATGTTGTTTTACATGCATTATATAGACAAATGTATTTAATTTTTTACCAATGTTGAACAGAAAAGCTCAGAATGAGGTTGTTGTTTTTTTTTTTGGTAAACAAAGTTAGTGTTAGAAAACTAGAAAACCAATAAAGACAAATTCAATGTGATTTTAGTATAGCCTGTGGGCAAATGTCAGGGCAGCTGACATTTTAATCATATTAAAATTATACTATATTATTATATTAATTAAAATGCACTAATTATGCTTTGCTCATAAAAACTGTTAAAGTGGCTTGTTTATAATATGCCAAGACCTACTTTCTCCTGGTTGGAATGGATGTTTGCCGAGGTGCT
>JAQQZR010001747.1:0-10526 GCA_030068235.1 Notoglanidium macrostoma
TATGTATGTATGTATTTGTGTGTGTGTGTGTGTGTGTGTGTGTGTGTGTGTTTTGGGCTCGATATCTGAAAATTGCACGTAATGTACAGTATACTGTATAAACATAAAAAGTCTTGCACTTCCTCTATTAACCAGGAGGTGGAGGCATTGATCAGTTTCAGCTCAACCCGCATTCTTTTTAAGAAAACCTTTTTAAGCAAAAGAACAACAGTGTCTGTTCTCGACAGTATGTATCATTCGTGAAGAGTCGGCTCTTTGAATAGACTCATTTAGCTGAACGCTGATAGAGCCGACTCGCAAATATTGGCCGTTTTCTTCGCCTTGTTACTATTTTGTAGATGTAGGCAGTACATTCTCTACATCAGTATATATGTGACCTGTTCTTATAATTGAAAATATCACAAGTTTTGTCCAGTTTAGAACAACAATGAACAAAGTGCAATGAACCGAAACAGTCGACTCTTATTTTAGAGCTGAGTCAAATGATTTGTTTATGACCTGTTTAAATTTTACATTTAAAATCTTTGAGTTTACTGAAGCATAGAGTAGAAACTAAATCTGAAAAGAAAAATCCTGGAAAGTTGGAAAGTTTTTAACTCTTTTTTTATGCTTTTGAACGAAATGACAAGGTAATGTCAACATAATACATGGCTCAATAATCACAAATAAATAAATG
The DNA here is from genome assembly GCA_030068235.1 of Notoglanidium macrostoma. Taxonomy (NCBI): domain Eukaryota; kingdom Metazoa; phylum Chordata; class Actinopteri; order Siluriformes; family Auchenoglanididae; genus Notoglanidium; species Notoglanidium macrostoma. The sequence goes on from JAQQZR010001747.1 coordinate 677, forward strand.
TATATTTTCAATACACTAATAAATATGTAATTATTTTCAACACAAGCAGCATGAGATGCTAAACCAGCAAGCAACAAAGCGACAGCTAATTTGTTCTCTATAAATATGTATAGTGTGTGTGTGTGTGTGTGTGTGTGTGTGTGTGTGTGTGTGTGTTTTTTCACGTTGGATTCCATGTGTCGGATGCCAAATGTCTGTTGTCTTCGCTTGTTGCTCTGAGTCGCCAGGAAAGAGAGAGAGAGAGGGTGTGTGAGGAAACTATGTGTTATGGAGGAACTCTCTGGAACTGCACTGACCTCTGACCTTGGTGCTCATGCAGCTTGTGGGAGTAAGCACACACACACACACACACACACACACACACACACACACACACACACACACACACACACAACAAAATAAACCTGCATTCTAAACCAAAGCTTCAATGTAATATATCATATATTTAGTAAAATATTTTAATGTTCATTTAAACTGTCACTGAATTCATCAGAATAGCATAATTGAATGTTTGTAATTCGGTACAACTCCAGGTATATATTTCTTATAATAATTTCTATCCCAGTGGCACAAACAGGAAACCCCAGACTTGCTCATGTGACTGATATCACAGTGTGTGTGACCGCTCTCTCTCTCTCTTTCTCTCTCTCTCTCTCTCTCTCACTCATTCACACACTCACTTGAGATAAAGTCCATCAGTTTAGAAGAGTTTGTAGATTTGTTCATCAATGATAAGGCAAGAAAACAGAACAGCTTTAAAGAACAGTGCAAAACACACACACACACACACTTTCAGTAAAATGTTTGTTCCACACACTTAATGTCATTTTTGCTTTGAGTCCCAGCATGTATAAGCATTTAAAGCCTCAGCCTGTGAATACCAAACACGTTACTCGATGCTGTAAACACCATACAACTCTGACATGACCCGACACCAACGTGTTATCACTCCTCACACCAAAACTCACGCAACAGCTTTTACTGCAGGAATGCTAACACAGGCTGCAATTTAATACAGCTTGTTTATAGACAGACAGACAGATGAATGGACAGACAGACGGACAGACAGATGAATGGACAGAGAGCTTGACACTGGTAAAACTGTAGATGGAATGTTACAGACAAACAGACAGATGGACAGGCAGGCGGAAGAGGTAATTTCATTGGTAGAATGTATCAGACAGACAGATGGACAAACAGTTGGATGGACAGACAGGCTGAGGAATAGATGGCTGGACAGGGAGGCAGACAGACAGGGAAATACACTGATGGACAGATAGACTGTGGAAAAGGAATTGATGGATCATCAGACAGACAGACAGACAGAGGTACAGACCCATGCACAGACAGGCAGAGCAAGGGCTGTTGAATAGAAAGATGGACGAACAGGTGGAATGTTATAGACAGACAGGCAGACAGATAGTTACCAACAGACAGATGAACAGATAGGTGGAACAGGTAGCAGAGTGATAGTCAGATGAACAGGCAAGCTGACAGAAAGACAGAAGGACTGACAGGTGAACAGACTGGTCGAACTGGTCATTTCATAAGTGAAATGTTAGACAGATAAACAGACAGACATTGGGGCAAACAAATGGGCAGACAGATGTTTACAGACAGACAGAAAGACATGTAGACATGTAGCCTTGGAACCTTTTGAGAAACCCTCTGTTGTAACTTTTCAAAGGTTCCCCCAGTGCTACAAATCAAAGAACTGTACCACACAAAACAAAGTACTCAAAACAAACTAGACTCCGTTTAACTTGTTAGTTAAATATATGAGTTCTAGTTCAGCTGGTAAGGTTCTTCTCTTCACTTATTGGGTGTTTGAGAAAGGCTCCTAACTCCTAATGCCACGATGGCAATGAAATCTTTCATCATCATGTCTGAGAAAAAAAATGTAAACAAGATTTTTTTCTAGTCTTTATTCATGTTACAACTAAGTCTGATCTTTCTTTTTTTGGCGTTCTTTAATCCTGTAATCGTTATACCCAGGCTGCATGGATTCGTACAGGTCATTGTTCTCAGGGCTTCCTTCAGAACCAGAGAGATTTTATCAGATTGTAGGTGAATACAAAAAGACCAGCATGTTCAAGCAATGCATCCAAAAGTGCATACACGCTATCAGAAGCTCTCTAAGCACGATACATATCTCCACAGGAATAAACAATGGGCTCTGAACAAACGGCCCAACATGACCTTAGAAAACTGTCGCCTAGTCAAACGTCAATGTCTAGCCAAAATAAGACTTGCTGCTAAACTCAACACAGTGTCCAAAAAATTGAAAGAAGACTTGGTGTAAACAGAGACTAAATCCCGAAGGAAAGTCCTTACAAAACATAAATTTGAGCCACTGTAGCCTTTTCAGTAGCTAGCTTATGCGTTGCTAGTTAGCGATTAGCACTTAACACGCAACAAAATGCCCAAAGAAGCCAAGCCTTTAGTTTACTATCGTAATTTTATAGTATTAAATCTTTCATCTTTTACAATTTTATAATATCCTACATTTATTTATGTTTCTTTGTTAATCTGAGGGATAAACCAGCCTAACTCAATCTTCCTGTTATTGAATGACTACATCTCTCAATACTAAAAAATAGCTAATATTGTCAAAATACGCACATCAGAGTTTAGTTTCTCTGTTCATGCTGTTATTATATGAGCTACATTTTGCTTGCTAGTTCTTTATTAGCTGTTAGCATATGGTTAGTATCTATCATATAATTTGCAACACCCAAATAAAATTGAACTGAGGTAACATTATTATTGATAATACTAATATTAATAATAATAATAATAATGATAATTATCCAGACATGCTAACTAGCTAGAGTGCCATGCTAAGATATTTATCACTTGTTTTAATCCAACATTAAGGCTAATTTGTGTGTCTGTAGTCAGTAGATTTGGCCAATCAGAAAAGTTGTAGTTTTTAAATTATGTGTTGAATATTTCTAACTTTTCGAAATGAGCATTGTTGAATATCATTAAAATGTTTAAAACGCTAGCTAGGTAAGATCGAAACATTGAAACCTGTTAAGATTCACGTGTCTGTTACCTTTGTGTAAAACTAGCTTTTAAATATTCTATGTTAAACTGACGTTAACAACTTCCTTCCTTCTGATTATTGAGCTAGAGGGCTGATATTGAGGTAATTTGCATATGTGAAATGTCATTTTTTTTCCTTTTTGGAATCTCATGGAATTTGGTGGGTATCACCTAGAGATGTTAAGGGTAAAAAGTTGTTAAAAGAACTTTGATAGACCAAAGCGTACAGATGCAAGAGACCAGGAAAATGTTATGGTGTCGCCAAGGTGACCGCAATGAAATTTTTATGTGATTCAGAATTTCTGAATTCTGACTAGGAAAAAAAGCAACAAATAAAATGCCCCTCAACAATGAAAACTCAGGAAGGGTTCCTGAACCAGATGTTCAGCACATGACATCATGACTACATGGCTGCTTACAGCTTCAACAGTGAATAAAAGTACAGGTTTTCTGCTTTTAAGTAAGATTACAGTCATATTTGTATCACCCAACAATACATATTAGTACAGTACCTTTAATATATTTTTCTAAGCCCTGAAGCAACTACATGTGTATACACTGTGTGGCATCTTCTGGATATGGGGAGTTTAGGAAAGGAACATATAAGTCATGTAAGCTAAGAGAAAGATTTGTCTGATTTTGTTCCAAATGGCCAGAAAGCATTTAATAGCAAACAGGATAACGCGTAGATGCAGTTTGCTCTCCAGGGATCTTCTGAAATGAACATAACCAATTTCCACTTTTTCCTCCTTTCACTCGTCTTAGTCATGTAAGAATTTGGTTCACCAAAGTGCACGAATGTACTACTTTTTTTTTTTTTATATAAATCTCATTTTACACTAGCAATGCCTAGATCAGCTGTACAACATTAGCAAAACAAATGCTTACTAATCCAATAAGTTTGCAAAGAAGCAGCAACATTGCACATTTGTAATATCTCTGTGAGTCCAAACGCTATCAGGGCTTCCAGTCTTCCTGTGATGACTCAATGTGTGCATGTTAAAAACACTGCATGAAGTTCATTCACAGACACGCTTTCCTTCTTTAGCTTTGAGGCTAATATAGATATTGGGTTCGTTATGCACCCAAAGAGTGTAGTCAAGGTGATATCGGATTGGTATAAATAAATAATCTTTTGCTAATTGATATTTAGTTGTTGATGCCTACAACAGGATCCAGTGATATGACTAGCAGAATGTTTATCATCTTCTCAATGTTTCCTGAAGATGAGGCTATATTATCTTTCCAGCATTGTGTTTCCAGTGTTGGGCAATAACAAGGCTAGGCTTGTGCTAAAAGTATTCTTCAGGGTTCTTTCACAATCGTGAAAAAACAAGCGTTGCACTGATGTTCCACGGTTAGCAAGCGTTGTGGGCGAACTCCCACTGGACACGAGGAGAATTAGCAAATGGGTAGAATTAGCAAGCGTTGTAGGAGTCATTTTTGTTCTACTGGACATTAAAATGTTCCAACACAATCATGAATGCACGTACACACACAAACAACAAGGCCACAGTCTCTAAGGACTTTATTTTTTTTGGTATTTTTGCAGCTTCCAGTAATCCTTTTTTTTCCCCCGCAATACATCATAACAGGTTTAGTTTAGCCAAAGTTAACCCACAGCCTGTAGTCTTTCCTAACATCTAGTCATGGCTAAAAAAAAAAAAGCTACTTATGGGTGTTATTAGCTTATCATCGACATATTACTTGCAAAATTCTTTATTTTCTGTCCTATGCTATTTTTTGTTGTCCACACAGCTAATTGGCAGCATTTAGCAACCTAGAGTGGGTGTGAAATGTTGCCAAATTGGACATTTGTCCTCCTACGGTAAGGTATTTTTTTCGTAACCAGAAAAACATCACAATGTAAATCAGGCCTTGTCTTTCATCACACATGCAATTTACGCCAACTCGCTGTGAAATGATCATGTTAGAATCAAGATTAGCAGCAAAAGTAAATAGTGAAAAGACCAAACGGTATGAAAAAAATAACATTTACATTAAAAACTAAAGTTAATGAGCGTACAATTCTTTTGCTAATATCGTTTGCTAGCCTACCTGTTGTTGCTACTTCTGAAACCTTGTATGCATATGCCTGTGGAACTAGTAAGAAAAACTGAAACATGGTAAAAATGTGTAACATCAGTATGTGTTCAAAGTTCATAGTGAAAGATACAGAGGCGCCCTTTAAGAAAAACAGATTTTCTCCTCAGATAGATTTCAGCTGTTGAAACACAGCAGACCTAAACAGAGATAATCAGAGATGGAGGCAGCTGACACAGGTAGGTACAAGTAATGTAGCTACATACACATTCTACATGTGTCTATGTCTGCTCAGTATGATACATTAAAGAAACATATTGAATGGGTTCCTCAAAAGATCATGTAAAATCTGTCTTCCAGGATTGGCAACTATTTCATAACTTAATAAACCCAATTTCAGATATTTATTTATTTACTTTCGATGCAGTGGAAATTAATGGCCATGGGAACAGAGGTTTGTTTTAAAGGTATGACAAATATACAGTGTAAAGCTCTGAGATTGTGGTAACCGGGGTATATAAGGTCCTGGATATATATTACCCTAGGAATTTTGGGATATGGGTATACAAGAATCTGGGTGTATATAAGGTCCTGGAAGAATGGTACAGTGGATATATGTATAAGGCGCAGGGAATATGGGACCTTGGGTATATAAGGTCTTCAGAATAAAGAATACTGTGTATATAAGCTCCTGGAAAATGGGACCCTGGATGTATACGGTCAGAAGATCTAGGACTCTGGTTATATGCACAGATCAGCCATAACATTAAAACCTAATATTGTGTAGGTCCCCTTGTGCCACCAAAACATGGAGTCCTTAAGACCTCTAAACGTGTGCTGTGGTATCTGGCACCCTAGATATAAGTTCCAAGGAGGGACCTCCATGAATCACTTTATTGTCCAGCACATCCCACAGATACTTCATCACATTGAGATCTGGGGAATTTGGAGGGTTAGTCAACCTTGAACTCTTTGTCATGTTCCTCAAACCATCCCTGAAAGTTTTTTGTTTGCATTGTGGCAGGACACATTATCCTGCTGAAAGAGGCCACTGCCATTAGGGAATACCGTTGCCATGAAGCAGTGTACTTGTTCTGCGATGATGTTTTGGCAGATGGTATGTGCCAAAGTAACATCCACATGAATGCCAGGATCCAAAGTTTACCAGCAGAACATTGCCCACAGCATCACACTACCCCACCCAGATTGCCTTCTTTCCATAGTGAATCCTGGTGCCAGGTCTTCCTAAAGTAACGTAAATAAATAAAGTAAAGTGATGCAGGTGCACCTGACTGTCAATGTGATATAAAAGAAAATATGATTCATCCAACCAGACCACCTTTTTCCATTGCTCCATGGTCCAGTTCTGATACTCACGTGCCCACTGTAGGTGCTTTCAGCAGTGAACAGAAGTCAGCATGGGCACTCTGACTACCGGACTGCAAGTACCCAGCCCCATACACAGCAAATGCGCAGTTTGAACTGCGTGTTCTGACTCCTTTCTATCATTAACTCTTTCAGCAAGTTGTGCGACAGTAGCTCTTCTGTGGGATAAGACCAGATGGGCTAGCCTTCACTCCCCATGCACATGAGGGGCCTTGGGTGCCCATGAGCCTGTTGCCGGTTCTCTGGTTGTCCTTCCTTGGACAACCTTTTGGTAGGTACTAACCACTGCATGCCGGGAACACCCCACAAGACCTGCTGTTTTGGAGATGCTCTGGCCCTGTCATCTAGCCATCACAAATTTGGCCCTTGTCAAAGTCGCTCAGATCTTTACACTTGCCCATTTTTTTGCTTTCAACACACCAACTTCGAGAACTGACTGTTCAATATATCCTGACTACATAATATATCCCAACCCCCTGACAGGTGCCATTGTAAACCAATAATCAATGTTATTCATTTCACCTTTCAGTAGCTGGGTTTCAATTGCAGTTTGCACAAACTAGAAGCGATATTTTAAAAGTTTTGACAACACACAATTGTGAATGGTCTGTGTTTCCACCGAGTGATGTTAAGTGATTAAAAGTAGGTTTTCTCCTCTTGATAGCTCTTAAAAAGTGCTCTTTTTCCAAAAAGTGTAAAAACTTTGTGATATTTGAAAGCTTCTTTGAAATACATGTGTTTCCATTCCTCTTGATTTTATTTGCAATTTCAAATTGTGCATTAAGCAGGTTAACGGAAAATCGGGTAGTGGTGTTAATGTTACAGCTGATCGGTATAATATCCAGATATTATATAAGGTCCTGTATATAAGCTCCTGGGAATACGAGAACCTGGGTATATATGGTCCTGGGAATATGAGAACCTGGGTATATAAGTCCTGGGAATATAAGACCCTGGGTATATAAGGTCCTGGGAATACGAGAACATGGGTATATAAGGTCCTGGGAATATGAGAACCTGGGTATATAAAACCCTGGGTATATAAGGTCCTGGGAATATGAGAACCTGGGTATATAAGGTCCTGGGAATATAAGACCCTCGGTATATAAGGTCCTGGGAACATAAGACCCTGGGTATATAAGGTCCTGGGAATACGAGAACCTGGGTATATAAGGTCCTGGGAATATGAGAACTGGGTATATAAACTCCTGGGAATATGAGAACCTGGGTATATAAGGTCCTGGGCCTGTAGGACCATGTGAATATAATTTCTGGGAATATTGGACCTTTGATATGTATTGTCCAGAGAATATGGGACCCTTAGTATATGATGTCCTGGTAACATGTGTCCTGGAATACAGAATCCTAAGGATATGTAACCCTGGGTGTATATATGATCTTATATGAGACTGTAAGTATGGACTCCTTCCATATTGGTGCCTTTACAGAAAACTTCACCACATTAATAATATCTTTTCTCTGTTAAAATATATATTTTTTTTTATTTATAAATTTAGTTTTCATTGTCTTAACTTTCATTGTTGTTTGTTTGCCCAAATAAAGTAGTGAGTGTACGGTTTTAACACAGCTAATGAACTGCTGTGGATATTTTTTGTGTGGTTTTTTTCCCATAAGAAAGGAAAAAATGATCAAGAACAGTTGGGATTAAATTGTTAGTGATAAAGAATAAGTGTGTGTCCTGAGGCAGGACCAGATGAGAACTGCTGAGCCAAGCGATTTTTGAGAAAACACTGTTTATCTTTAAAGTTTGTGTAAATGCTCCTCATTCATTCTTGTGTAGACGGCTGGTCACTTGCCCTTAAAAGTAATATGACACGCACACACACACACACACAAACACACCATTCATCATGATTAAAATGACTCACAGGGGCAGTGTGTTCCTCTTCCACAGACATTTGGAGACATCATCACTCTATGTGTATATGTGTGTTTGTGTGTTTGTGTGTGTGTGTGTGGTAAGATCGGGTTGTTTGGGTAATTATGGCTATATGCTTCAGGCAGTGTTCCTGGGTCTGGGCCTGTGTGTGTGTGTGTGTGTGTGTGTGTGTGTGTGTGTGTGTATAAGAGAGAGAGAGAGAGAGAGAGATAGGGAGGAAAGAAACATTACCTCATAACCTTTGTCATGTAGAAAACATTTTGTTTGGGACTTCTGAACATGCAGACACACACACACACACACACACGCACACACACACACACACACACACACACATGAATATGAATACAACACTGTGTTTATTAGCTGGCAAAATAGTTAGTCTACCTGACACTTTCTTAATCCTTTTAGCTTTCTTTTTTCTGTTTCTCTTTTTTATTTTTCTTTCTTTCTTTCTTTCTTTCTTTCTTGCGCTGTTTATTCATTTATGTTGCCTTTTTTCCTTTATTTTCCTTTCTTCCTTTCTTCATCACTCTTTTGTCCGTCCTCATCCTTCTCTTCTCCCTTTTTTCTATTTCTATTTCTCTTCATTTCACTATTCATTCATGTTCATTTTCTTTTTTTTTCATTCTTTCTTTCTATCTATACTTTTATATACTTATATATACTTTCTTATTCATGATTTAATTTTCCTCTCCTCTTTTATTATTTTGAAAATATTTTAACAAATGTTTCTATTTTTGTATTTTTTTTTGCATCGTCTTTACCTCTTCCTTCCTTCCTTGCTTCAATAACCTTTCTTTCTACACATTGTTTCATATGTTTCAGCTTTTCTCCCATTCGTCATTTCTGTACTGTTTTCTGTTCTTTCCAATTGTCCTACAAGATTTAAATCCCAAACATTTACATTTATATTTTTCTTTCATCTTTCCCCCTCCCCCTTTTTTTTAAACAAAAATATTTTTATTTTCATCTCACTGTGCGGATCCGGTAGCTATGACCATCAGTTCTATCGCACTGAATCTTGCGCAATGACATCATGACGTAATAAATTACTGCTGTCATTTATAAGGCTGTAGATTACACAATGCTGTGCAACTCAACAAAGTGTGTGTGTGTGTGTGTGTGTGTGTGTGTGTGTGAATAGAGTCTTTTCTAAAAATGAAATTTGCGTTTGCTACGGAGGCAGAATGCAGAGAGTTTCAGCTTGACTTTTACGCGACTGTAACAGCTCCTGCTGCGTGATTTTACTGTAACTTCACAGGTGGACGATGTCACTGTTTCTGGAAGTGTGGTGAAAAGCACGTGTGTGAACCCGGGAAATGACTTGTCGACACGTTCCCACATTAGGTGTGGTTTTCTGGTTGATGTTATTCCAGTCTGGAGCTTGACCACTGTGCTCACTCACACACACACACACACACACACACACACACACACACACACACACACACACACACACACACACACACA